>BQKN01060651.1:0-33965 GCA_022839385.1 Asparagus kiusianus | reverse complement strand
CTTATTAGAAACAATCGTACAAGGCAGGATAACAAGATAGCAAACCAGTACCTTGCTCTGACTCTCTTTGCAAGTCCCAACATGTTCAATGTGCTAATGACATTTGTCTTTATAGTCTGTTAAATCTCATTTTTTGAGTCAAAGTTCCATCCAAGATCACTTCATTGAATGCATTCATAGCTAAAGAATATTAAACATAGAAAATATGCAGTAGAAATCAGCTAAGAGAGCTGCGGGCAAAAAAAGCTGACAACTTACTGGATATCAGATTTAGAGACTTTCAAGTTAGGAACATCCTAGCTTAAGCCACAATTACAGAAGAGCATCGCATCTGGGAGGGGCTAAACCGAACAAATATGACACACCCTAGTAACTGTGAAGAGAACGTGACTAGCCAACCAATCGATTGAAACTTCTTAATGTTGGTTAATTCAATTTCAGTTAGCTTCTAGCATTAGCAATTATCACATTCTCGAACTATTCTTGCATTGTGGATTAACCACTTACACGGAGGCTACTATGTACCGAAATATACAGAAATTCCAAATTGGTTGATGGAGAGCAGGAAAAACATGTCTCTTAGATCTTGATTAGGATTTTCCTAATAAGAACAAAACTTAAAGTCACTTTTTTGAATAAAATGAAAAACAAAGTGTTTTCCTCTACAAATTAGATGCACATAATTGATAACGGATTGGGGATTTTTACAAGTAACAAATTAAATGCTTCGTCCGAGCAAACCAAAAAAATTGAATACAAATAACAAATTAAATGCTTACGCTTCTAGCTCTTGAATCTGCTGAGGGGTGTGCCGATTGTATCGCTTCTGATTCTTCTTCTTCCTCGGATTCTCAAGCTCGAGATCATCTCTAGAAGCAAAATTTAAGTGATCGATCCCAGATCTGCTCTCGTGATCTTCGTCCCTAACAGAATCCAAATCCTCCATGATTCGACTCAGCTCGTCGCCTTTCCCGTACTGAAACATAAGCATCAAAATCCAGTAAAAAATCAACCCAAAAAAATGGGAAAAAAGGGAAATTGATCACATTTTTACCAGTTTGAGCAAGAGTCCAAGAGAATTGAACATGGGTTTTTGTAGAGCAGAAGGTGAGATGAATATAGACTGATAAATCACGCTGCCAACGGGCATTACTCAAATCTTCCTTTAAAGAAAATCTAATCTTTGTGTTTAGGGCAGAAAGAAAGAGGAAGAAGGCGAGCAAAAGATTACAGCAAGCTCTTCGTTCTCCCTCTGTCTCCCTCTCTACCCTAACCCTAACAAAGTCAGATCATAAAGCTCGACAACAAAAATAGTAGTAGTTGAAGTTAGCAAGGAGAGAGAGGGACATACGCGCAACCACGATTACACGACTCCGACAGATGCTCAAAGATCTGGAAAACAGTGGTCTTGAGGCGAGATCGGAGATCAATTGAGACTTTAAGAGCGGTGGTCTTGAGATCGGGAAAGCGATGGTCTTGAGACAAGATCAGAGATCAATTGAGACTTTTCTTAGGTTCGTGCGGAGGATCGGAGGTCAGTTTGAGTTTTTGAGGGCGGAGGTATTTTGGAGAGATGATGAGGTGAGAGATAGAGCGGTTTAATTTGAGGGAGAGCATAGGTTATAAGAGAGAGAGAAATCACCACTTTCCAAATTGTTTCCCCTGTTAAATTTGGTCCCTCAAATTTAGTTTCCCACCTATTTTAATAGAAATATAGATTTTTTTCTTATAATTTAATTGAGATATAATGAGCAACCGTTTCAAATAGAAAACAAAAATCAAATCTTACAATAACCGTTTCAATAAGCTTTAATAGCAACGGTTTAATCAATTAACCGTTACTATAAAGAGCTTTTGTAGTAGTGTTTGTACTTCTGAATGATCCATCACATACCAGTCTTGTTCACTTGGAAATTTGGATGGGGAACGTTCACTATGCTATACCAATTACAAGATCCTAGCATCATGTAGCAATTAAGAACCATGTAAGGTAAAATAAAGGTGGCACCGATAGCACCAACGACAAAGTGATACCACACAAGAGCTACATCAGCAAGTCTTTCTGAGCACAACAGTATCATGCTCAGATTGCCAACATAGAGTTAGCAATACCCAAATTGTCATGCAAATTGATAGAGTAAATAGTGCTCAATGTAGCTCTCGATCCCATTATACCGAGCAATAAGATAGCCTAATCTAATGTTGACTAGCCAATTGAAGCAACCACTAGACATATAGGTGAAACCTTCTGCACCAGAGCTGTCCTCAAACTCATGATTAGGCTTGGCATCGCCAACCTAAGGAAAGCAGCAATAGAGGCAATAATGCTCTTTATTCTGCATTATTCTGTGAATCCTAGCAGCATACTAGATGGTCCATTTTGAAGACTCATATCACTGTAGAAATGTGATCCCTTCTTCGCGAGAAGTAGTGGATAACATGAGTAAAGGATAGTAAAGTGTATATCATACCATTAGATAGGTGTATGATAGCTCCACTCTGGGGGTTGGACCATTCTCTCATGGGCATCCCTCCTCTTAGTTCAAACACTTAGCAACCAATTCCCTTAGCCCATGGTGAATCCAGCTGACTATAGCAAGAACCAAACCCGGGCTATATCAATGGGCAATTAAGGCCATTGGATAGAGCACTCTGATCGAGATACAGTTCTTTGGCCAAGAGGATATGACACATCCTTTCATCTAGACTGATGGAAATCTTACAAACAAAGACTAAGTAGATAAAAGGGCGCGTTTGTTTAAAAATTTTGGCCCCTGTATTTTCCCCGAAAGCTGACACTTTGTCAGCTTTTCGGGAAAAATACCGGCCAAAAAACTGAAATTAACCGCGAAAGCTGACAAAGTGTCAGCTTTTCGAAAAAAATACGGGCCAAAAAAATGTAAACAAACGCGCCCTAAGTGTTCTTTAGTTTGATAGTGGAAACTTTCAAACAAATCCCTTACATGAAAACCACACTCATCTGAGTCAACAACATGATAAACAAGACTATGGTTAAAGACCCTGGTTTCTACTTCAAGCCCAGCAGTCGTAGGAATTGGCTCAACTTTTCCTTTTTTACTTACATTCTAGAAAAGGTACTCTGCTCAAGGAATACGGGCAACATGGGGGTTGTGTGCAACATGCACAATTATCTGGTCACAAATGAAAAAAATGGTAAACTAGTTCTTGAAACAGTTCACCAACATGAGCAAAGTGATCCATGGTCCTTAATTAAATTTTTGTGAGGAAGAACTCTTCATATGGTCATTTTCCCATGGACAACCGAGATACTTCAAACATCTCGAGCAAAACTATGCTAATTCCCCCTCCCGAAACGAAAAATATATTGCTATGAATATTTTATAGCTCCAGAATGCTATATAGCATAGGCGCACAAATATCGATACCATACCTAGAAGCTCATACTACGGAGTAGAGTCCCAAGTCTGATAACCCTCCCTAAAAGTGTTGAGAGCAAAGTCGATCAAACATGTCGATCATTTCGTATCAGTTAACTTAAGCTAACCAGGAAACCTAGCATCGTCATCTGGATACTCCCCGTCATTATAGGCAAATTGATTACTAAATACATTTGGGACAACAGAAATTCTCATTAGCAAGAGCATCCTCTTTAATAGAACCAGGGTGAAGGCTGACAATGCTAAGTTCGAAGCGACCCTCCTTATAAAATCTGCCCTCAGATTTCAAGCCACCCACCATCATGATGTCCTCTCTCTTAACAATGGGAACTACATCAAACGAGGGATAGCTATGATCTATAGGTATATGAATGACACTCGTCATTCTATCGCTAGCAGATATGATGATTTCCCTAGGAGTGCTTCCTTTCTTAATTGAAAATGAAGGTGATGCATGGGTTGTCATCTCCAAATAGAAACTGGGGTTTACCCGTTTCTTTAGTCATTAAGATGGAGAACTCTGCATCTATGATAAGTTCCCTCAAAGTATGGGCACTCCTAAGTCAAATTGTGTTGGTCCTTTCCTGACTGTTATTTTTAAAAAATAAGGGAATATTCCCATTGAAGACATGCACCATCATTGGATCATTACCTCCATTATGTTCAAAGTTATTACGACGGCTAACAAATGTATATGCCAAAGGAACTACACAAAAAATAAGAAATAAGTTAGAAAACATGTCTACATAATTAACATCTTCGAGCCCACAAGCAAAGCTCGCTAGATACTTAAGCAAAGCTCACTCATGAGTGAAAGTTATCTTACCACTAAGTCCAAAAAATCTTGTTAAATTTGAGGGTGAAGGCAGAGTTCACTCTGCCTTAACAGTAGCAAAGCTCAACCACAGTAGCGAAACTCACTAAGAAGCCGAAGTGGACTAAAATTGTGAATGATTTGGGGTAAAAAAAATAAAGTTGTAAGTGCACAGCTATCAAGTTATAGTACGAAAAGAGGTCGATCCCACAAGCAAAGTTTGTAGGAAATAATCTAAACTGATTACTAGAGTTGTGTATGGATAATTAGGAGTGGATGTGTGAAGATATAAACATAGTGGTAATTGTTTGTAAATAAAAGAAAACTAGGTTAAGATGGGAGAAAGAGAGATGAAGAAATAAAAGGAAAATAAAATAAAGAAAATAAATAAAATTTAAAATAGAAAATTGAAAAAAATAAAATCAATAAAGAGAAATTTGATCAAAAAGAGGAAAATCACAACAAGTAAAAGATGTGGTAAACAATTAGAGAAATGAGGAATCTAGAATTGAATCCACAAATTGAATTCCATTAGGATTTATAAACTACTCTCTTCTTATCGTATTTTACTTTAGATTTTCTAAGCATAGACTATCAAACCACCTAAAAAAATCATAACCTATCAAATCATTATCCTAGTAAAATTAGACTCTTGAAAAGAACAACGACTAGATGTTAATTTTTAGAATTGATAAGTATAACATATCAAAATACTTAAGATAAGCATAGATTATTAAATTCTTCTTTCACCAATTAGTTTTCTAGTTAATTATCCTAAATATAATCATTTTGAGCATAAGAGAACCATGGACAAATCATAATAATAGAAATTAAGACAATTTCATTCAATTCTACAATTCCTACAAGAATTTAGTTCCACATTTTAGAAATTAAAAATAAAAAAATAAAATCTAAATAAGAGAGCATGAAAGGAAGAGAATAAAAATATAGGAAAATTAAAATTAAATTGAAAAAATAAAAAAAAGAACAAGAAAATAAAGATATAAACTATGAGCACAAAGGAAATCCAACTAAAAAAATAAAAGAGCATAAAAAGAAATCTCAACTATACAAAAAAAAATTCTATACTATAAAATAAAAATACAAGAAAATAATAAAAGAACACGAAATCTACTCTTGAAGTTATTGAAATAAATCTAATCTACAAACATAAAAATAAGAAGAAAATAAAATCCTAAAACATGAATATTCAAAGTAAGAAAATAAAAGAGAAACAACTTAACACTACAAGAGAGTTCTAGCCCCTTGAAAGTAAATCTTCATCTTCATCTTAATTTTCATCTTTATATTCATCTTCATAAGTCAATAAAAAGAAGAAAAAAAATTTTGAGGAAGTAAATTTTTTTATTAATCGTAAATGAAGTTTATAATTTTAGAAGGTCTTATCAATTAAAAGTAACATTCCTCTCCAAATATAGTTTTATAAAAATTATCACACTCAAACCCCTCGCCCTCTATCCCTATTTATAGCCTACAATAATAAACAAGAGCCCTTGAATTAGGCTTGGGGAATAAAAATTAAATCGCAGCCATAAAGTGTTTCAGTTAGGAACCAATCTGTTAACCAATAGATTGGCCTCCCTATTGATTTGTGACCAAATTGCTATTTTTATTGATTTCTTGGTCTCATTTCTTTTTGGATCCTTAAGCTTTTTTGGCCCTCCTTTTATCTACATATTTGGCATTAATAAATGGTAGAAAATAAGTAAATTTGACTTTTTTGGTCTCTTATTCATTAACTATTCATTAGCTTGGAAATTAAAATAAAACATGTTATTAGTGATTTATTCAAATAAGATGAATAATGGGGGTGCAAAAATATAATAAAATATGATAATTAAATACCCACACATCTAAGTTTTTGCTAGTTCTCAAGCAAAGAAAAAAAAAATTTCTAACTTATTTTTGTAGGAATTCACGGTTATATTTAGCGCATACAATAAGCCTTTAAACTCCTAGGTTACTCTAGAGGATAAGTTGGATTCTTGTGAGAGTTTATAGTAAATATACCCATAAAATTTGATCAACTTATCAATTTAAAGAAGTCAATGAATAATTAATTACTTGATGCTTTTAAATAATCTAATTATAACTAGTTTTTACTCTAGAAAACATTTTTATGTACAACACCAAAGTAAATCTCTTAGAAAATCGTTTTATTATAGTTATAGGAAACCAAGTCTAACATAAAATCTTAATTAAAACTTTTGAAAAAAATATACTAACTTTTTGTTTCAAATAATATTTCAAATTTCGTGATTAAAATATTTTTCAAGAGCACATGTGTGTGTGTCCTTTATTCCTCGATGACTTTGTTTTAATTTATTTGGCTAACTAAGTGACTATTTAAAGAGTTTTGGGTCAATATATCCTTATCCAACTGGGCTTAGGTCATTAAGTATGTAAATACTCATCGGGCTTAATCACTAGGTCAACTTAGGCAAAGTAAGATACGATAACCTTGGAGCTCAAGAGTTTTTTTTAGCCCATTTTTTGCACTCTTCTTTTGCAACACACACACACACACATGAAAAAAAATTAGATTAAAAGAACTTGAAATAGTTATTTCTATTCTAAATTAAACATGCAAAAATTTTATTACTTTAAATGCAAGTCTAAGTTGAACTATAAAGTATTCAACTTTAGAAATTATTTCTTAGGAAATTTATGTAGAGTTATCATAAAAGATTAACTTGAGTATAAAACAAACTAAAATTAAGAAAATTTATAATTTAACAAATAAATTAATAATTAATTAACGCTATTAAGTTGGCGAGTGATAATTTTTTAGGGAAAGAAAAGAAAAGAAAATATGAAATAGAAAGAAGAAAAAGTTGTAAAATAAAGAGAAAAAATGACTAGCTCCTCCCACACCTAAATTTTGTATTTGTCCTTAATTCACACTCTATGATGCATAAAGTAAAGCCGATATGAAATGAAGCACTTAAAATATTTATTTGGTCAAACTAGAATAATGATAAAATAAAAAAAATCTTTAATTATCTTTGGTATAAGGTGGATAAAGTCAAAATTTTCTTCTTTTTCTCTTTTTTATTATTTTTATTTTTTCATATATTTTTATTTTTTATAAGAAGAAGAAACTCTTAAATGAAAGAAGAATAAATATTTTTATTCTTATTATTATGCATTATCACATAATGGGTCTACGGGGACGGTTTAAACTAAAGTGTTGGACTTGGATTAGACTTAGGCTAAAATTTTATGATGGACTCAGGAGACAGTTTTATTATGGGTTTATGTACGCGCCCTCACTTTAACCAAAAAACAATTCTATTTTTCTTTTGTATAACCCCTCTTCACCCAATCAAAATTAAAAAATCAAATGCCTCCTCCCTTCGTTGAGCGCTAGGGTTTTTCTCATCGATCTCTACTTTCCTCTACGACCTCACCTCTCCTCGACAGAGCAAAACCGCAGCCTCCTCTTCACTCCGTTCATCCATCGACCTTCTCACCCTTGTTTCCCTCCTCTCCTCGGCTCCCCACTTCCGCCGCCTCTCCTTCTCTTCCCCTCATCCATCAGCCACTTGTCCATCGACTTTAAGGTCATCTCCTCTCTAGCATCCAGTGATTGAGTACTTATCTCTCTCCTTTTCAATCATCAAACTCTAGGTTTTAAATTTTTCCTTTTTTATCTATTTAACAAAAATTTTATTTAATTTTACAAATTAAGGCTTTGTTATCTTGGTTGATCTTTAAAAATGATTGAAATTATTACAAGCATTTGTTAATTATTACATACGAAAGAAGATAGCATTATGATTAGATTAATTTCATAAGATGCGTAAGTCTCCATCTGTGCACCATACTATATGCTATTTTTTCTGGTTTATTTCGATTCTCACAAATTAAAACGCACTTGGGACAAAAAGAAAATTTTTTGAGACCTAAACATAGGCCAGAGATGGTTCACAAATCAATAATATTGCATATGAGTTTATCTTCACTTACTTAATAGGGACAAATTAGTCCTGGATTATATCCCAATATTCTAACTTTTAAGTGAAATATAGATGGCCTACTATAATAAAAATTACTAGGGCCTGAATACCCAATTTGGTGCAAAATTAGAGCCTACTAAACTCATATGAACCAAGGTGTAAATTCTAACATCTAATCAAAATTACTAGGGTCTGAAAAGAGAAGATATATTCCTCCTATCGCTAGCTTCAAATCCTAGTCTTTATGCAATGAAGAACTTCAGTATTCTCTCATAGCTTAAATTTGATGTAATTAAGTTGCTATGATGCCCAATGGTTTGAGACGTGAACTCTTGTAGATGCTCCCTTTATCACGGAGCTTTGCTCCAAGTTCTCTACATGATTAGGTTTTTTTAATTTTATTTTTATGGTGGTGGTAATGGATATATAGTTGATTTCATCTTGAGTTAGAGCGCATTACGCCAATCAAATCAACAGTTGCAATGGGCCATTAAACTTTATTAGGCTTTAAATTTTGCTTGAGTATCTCTTTTTTTAGCTTCAAACTCTTTCGTTTGGTTTTGTATATTTTAATTTTCTTTTAGTCCAACAACTTCACCCCTGAGGACATTGGATTACAATGGGAAGGACCATGTAATCATCAATTTAATATTTATTTACTTCTATAATAAGTTTATGTGGCATAATTTTATTCTTACATATAAGAGCTTCAGCCTATTGATACTTGAGATATATATTTATCCAACGGTAGTTAGTTTTTGGTTGAGCCATACTGTTTCTCTTTATTTATCTTTTTGAGCCAAATATAATATATCTCATTTACTTGCTATAACTGCATCCTCACAGTTTTATATTAGCTCCATATTGATAAGTTTCAGTTCTCTAAACAAAATATGAAACTAATAAATATTTATTTTTTTAGATATAAGCATATTTTAGTTTATGTTTACTACTCTTAAAGAAATAGTTATGCTTGAGAGAGACTAGTCCTATAAAATAAATTACAAATTCTTTAGTTGATGGATTCTTATATATTATTAGTAAGTAGATATATATCCATGACGTCTCAATATATTTGCTTTTCTCTACTAGATACAAGTTATGGATAGAAATAGAGGTTGGATGTATAACACTTCTCGTGTAAGTGCCGAGTACATTGAAAAAGTGAATTGCTTTCTTGATAGAGCATTTGCAAGAGTAGCTAAAGGGAATAAAATATGTTTTCCTTGTCGTGGTTGGATGTATAACACTTCTCGTGTAAGTGCCGAGTACATTGAAAAAGTGAATGACTTTCTTGATAGAGCATTTGCAAGAGTAGCTAAAGGGAATGAAATATGTTTTCCTTGTCGTGGTTGCTGTAATCGTTGTTGGCATTAGTGAAATACTATCTACAGTCACTTGATTGTCAAAGGATTGATAGATAATTATTACAAATGGGTTTTTCATGGTGAGGATTTGTCGTCAAGATTGAACATCCATAGCGAGAGCGATGATTATGATGCACATACTCTTGATGATGTAGGCGGATTACTACATGATATTTTTAGAGGCACAATAGAAGAGTTTCTAGATAATGAAGAAGGCATAAAGGAAGGCACGGAGGAATTTACCGAGGATGCTAAGAAATTTTATAAGTTAGTGGAAAAAGGTCAGCAAGAGTTATTCCCATGATGCAAAACTTTTTCTAAACTCTCTTTTATAATTCGATTATATCTGCGTAAGTGCATACATGGACTAAGCAACGAGGCATTTGATGATTCTCTGACCCTATGGTGGGAAGCAATTCCAGACATAAAGTTGCCAAAATCTTTTTATGAAGCCAAAAGGATTGTTAAGGACTCTGGTCTTGATTATGAAAAAATACATGCATGCCCTAACGATTGCATGTTATTCTATGGAAATGTAAATGGAAAGCTGAATGAGTGTCGTAGTTATAGTTCTTCTCGGTGGAAGCCAAAGAAGGAAGATGTAGCAAATGATTCTAATCAACCATCCAAAAAGATGCATAATGTTTCAGTAAAGGTTTTGAGGTACTTTTCTTTAAAACCTAGAGTTCAAAAACTATTCATGTGTTCGTAAACTGCTAAATGTATGAGTTGGCGCTCAAAGTAGTGCATCCAGGATGAGATTCTAAGGCATCCGGCTGATGGCAAACTTTGGAAAGACATTGATGAAAAGCATCCAGAGTTCGCGTTAGACCCTCGTAATGTGAGATTAGGGTGGCTAGTGATGGATTTAATCCCTTTAGAACGAGTTTAGCACTTGACCGGTTGTTTGCATAAATGAATTTTAGAGTGGTGGATGACTGGGTTAACATGTTGGTGGTTTGTGTAGAGGCTTTGACCATTGCCTCTAAACACTCTTCTAAGACACTTAGATGTTTGTCATGATTAGAATTTAAAGGATTCACAGGCTGATAAGGATAAGAATGTTGGGTTGGAAAATGTAGGTTAGCTTGTTGAAAATTGTTTGGTGAGTTGAACAGAACTGTGTTTGCCCTTAAACATATTTTTAAGTGTGTGCCAACTCAAGATGCTCAAATCACTTTGGTGAATTCCTACTAACTATATATAATTCAACCCTATGAATTAAAAGCAACTAAAAATGGTGGGAAAAAAATCTTTTTTTTTTAAATTAGGGTTGACAATCAAACAATTGTGAGAATGGGGAATATTGTTTGAATTTATTATCTTGTTAGTAAATGTCCAAGTGGATGGTTGATTTTATTATGGTCGACAAAAATAATTTTTTTTAAGTCCTAATTGTCTCTAATTGTGAAGAAGTAGCTAAAGGGTGGAATTGAAAATTTTAGAAAGAAGAGTTACCCAAAAGCAATTCTTCAAGTTCTTGATCTCCAATCTAAGATTTTTAAGCTCCAAGCCGTTGCTTCACAAGAAAACACACAAGTTAAAGAACCAAAATAATAAAATCCTACTTAGCTCCGTTCCCCGACAACGGCGCCAAAAACTTGATGGGGGCATAAACATGTACCAAAAGTTTTAAGTGCGCAACTAATTAAGTTATAATATAAAGAGTTATCGATCCCACGAGGAAGGTGTTTGTACGAAATTATTAGAATAGGTTTTTATATTGTGTGCATGACAATTAGGAGTGATGAAAATTATGATTGTGGAGAGATATGAGAAGTGTTGTGAATATGTGCAAAAGTCAATAAATGAGATTTTAGATGATAGAAATGAAGAGTGGATGTGATAAACGAATAAATGAAATCATAAGGAAATAAAAATAAAGGAAATAAAATAAAGAAACGTATAAGAGAAAATCAAGAACTAAGGAAAAGTTAAGAAAGAAAAGATGGAGGATTCAATTAAAGATATGAGAAATGTAGAATTGAATTCCACTAGTTAATTTCAATTACAAAATATGAACTATTCTCTTTTTATCATATTTTACTTTAGATTTATTAAGCATAGACTATCAAACCATTTAAGGAAAGTATAACCTATCAAATTGTCATCTAAGCAAAATTAATATTCATGATAAGAACAACAAGTAGATAATAATTCTAGAATTCATAAGCATAACCTATTAAACCACTCAAGATAAGCACAGATTATCAAATTCTTCTTCTACCAATTAGGTGTCTAGTTGATTATCCTATACATGATTATTTTAAGTATAAGAGAATAATTCATACAATATAAATGAAATAAAGCTAATTTTATGTAATTCTAAGATTCCTATAAGAATTAGTTCCACATCTTAAGAAATTAAAACAAGTAATGAAATGAAAAGAATAAGAACTAATTATATAACAAAGAAATAAGAACAAAGAACTTTACACTATGAACAAGAACTAAATCAAACTAAATTATAAAAGAAATAAAAATGCAAGAAAATAAATCTACTCCATAAATTAAAATACAAAATAAAATAAATACACATAAATCTACTCTACAAGACATGAATGTAAATCTAAACTAATAAGCAATAAGAAAGAAATTACTAAAAAGAAATAAAAAATAAAAGAGAAAAATAAAATAAAAGCAAATATTCAAATTGATCTTCATTTCCATCATCATCATTAAACAAAGAGAAGAAAATTTAAAATGGTAAAAAAATTTCTTTTATTGATTGCAACAAAAAGTTATAATTTTTAGAAGGTCTTCTCAATTAAGAGTAACTTTCCTCTCCAAATGGAGTTACAAAATTTTTTTACCCCCTAACCCCTCACTCTCTATCTCTATTTATAGTAAACATCAATGAATGTGAGCCATTGGATCGAAATCTTATCCAAGACAATCAAATTTCAGCCATAGATTCATAACTGTTTCGTTAGCATCGATAGGGGCATCGATGCTGGTATCGATGCCCAGGTGCCTCCTTTTGCTATCTTCAGATTTCTTCTTTGTTTGGCTTTGGGCTTTTGGCTCTTGGGCTTTTGGGCTTGATGCTTGTTTTCTTCATTAATATTTATAGCCTTTTGATGAGAAAAGAGATATTGGCTTTATTTTTGATTAACCTGCAATTAAAGATAAAAATAATTATTAGTGGTATATTTATTCATATAAAATAGATAATGATGGTATAAAATTATAATAAAAATGTGATTATCAATAAGACTCATGATGCGCATTTTCTCATGCAAAATTTACTTCAAGTTGCATTAAGAAGTAGTTTGCCTAGGAGTGCTGCTGTTCCTCTCATCAGATTAGGTGCTTTCTTCAAGGGCTTATGCTGCAAAGTTCTCAAGCCAGTTAAACTTAAATCCTTACAGTCTAAGATCGTAGAGATAGTTTGTCAGCTTGAGAAAATATTTCTACCCAGTTTCTTTGACATCATGGTTCATCTTCTTGTTCATTTAGTTCAATAAATTTTGGATTGTGGGCCACTCAACTACTTCTGGATCTATCCAACAGAGAGATATCTTTATAGATTAAAGTCATATGTGTGTAATAGAAGTGTTACTGAAGGCTCCATAGCAGAAGGTTATTTAGCTGAAGAGTCTCTAGCTTTTTGCTCATTATATATGCATGATGGTGTGAAGACAAGATTTAATAGATACAGAAGTAGGTATGAGAGAGTTGATGCTGCAGAAGAGACATCTTCAATTTTTCCTAAGATAGGTCATCCTTTAGGAGGAAAGTAGAAAGGAAAGGGCAAAGCATTTACATTAGATAATATTGACTGGGTTAATGCACATCCATATACCCTGTACAATTGTGATAACAATGAAGTTGATAATTATAATAAGCATGATTCATTTACTTAATTATTACTTCTTATTTAATGTTGTTGTCCACATTTTATTTTATAGACCTATGTATTTTGTATTGTTATGAAGTGAACGTAAACTTTTGATTGAGAATCAGTCAAGAAAAAGAGGCAGAACAAATAAATGGACGCGAGCTCAAAAGGACAGCAAGGAGTTCACTGACTGGTTTAAAACTAGAGTATCCGAGTTGGAATCAGCGCTAGATTATCTAAAATGGTTATCAATGAGTCCTAATTTTATAGCAAAAAGATACAAAGGCTATTATGTAAATGGTTGTACTTTCCACATCAAGGCACGTGATGGAAACATACAAAACTCAGAATAGTGGTGTCTGTAACCAGTCAAGTAGATAGTTATGCAAGTTTCAGGGACCATAATCCTAAAACTAGAGATGTTACTTTTCATGGCGTCATACAAGATATCATTGAAATTGACTATTGGGGCAAATTTAGTGTCATGATATTCAAATATGACTAGTTTTATTCAAAAAAAGATGAACATGGGCTTATTCACGTCAATTTTAATAACAAACGTCATATAAATGACCCTTTTGTCATGGCATGCCAAGTTCATCAAGTTTTCTATGTGAAGGATCCTATTGAAGAGGCAAATAAGAATTGGAATCATGTTTTAAAGAAGCTTCCTAGTCATATTTATGATATTGACAGTGATATTGGTGCTACACATGGAAGTGACTATTGGGTTGAAAGTAGTAACATTGTCAGCGATTTAATCACAACCACTAATGATGACATAGATGATGTGAGTTGGTGTAGAGATAATGTGTCAAGGTCCACTGTTGATATTCCTCCAAATATATATCTTGGTTCAGATAATATAATGGAAGGTGATGAAGACAGTGACTTTGATGAAACAGACTGGGATTGGATGGAGTAAAGACATAGGACTATCTGTTTGGTTGAAAGAAATGAGCTTTTAACTTTTGAGTAAAGATGGTGACTTTGAACTTTATGTTTAGAGTATGAATTAGTTGTCTAAAGAACTCAAATTTTGTGCAAGATTGCAGGTTATGATTTTGTAACTATCGGTCATATTTGAAGGATTAATTGAGTGGACATTAGTTTTCTTCTTCATCTATAAGGGGTTAAAGAAAACTGGATTCTCTATTGATTGTTTGCATTAGGAATGATTTTCATTGCAGCTTCCATTTACAACTTTTATCGTTTACAACGGAAACAAAAAAGTGAGATTTTTTATAAAACTTCTCTTTACAAAGAAAACATAAAGAGAAGATATTCTCTAGAAACACACACAAAAACTATTTATTAGTCGCTATTGTGTGGAATCTTTACCTGTGCCGGGGACGTTTTGATCCGTGGACCACCGATTCAACAATTAGTATTGATCGTGAAGAAGGCTTTGTGTTAATGTTTCATTTTAGAAACAAGAACAGAAGTGGATATCTCAGCAAGGTAAGATAAACACTCTTCCTGATATCAAATTGATGTTTGAGATCGGGGGAACGCCAAAGGACTTTGAGATTTGTTTAAAAAATGATGAAGAACTCTCTCTTTATGATCGAAGTTCACTAAAATTATCATCTCTCTCTCTTTCTGAAATTTGTGGGTACTTGCTCTCAGATATGCCCAAAACCTTAGTACTCATTAGTATTTTTGTCCTTGTGCATATGGGCGACAGGGAGGTATTTATAGCCCTTGTAAGCCATTATTGAAGATAAGAATTTGAAACCAATCGTGATTTGGACAGATTTTTAGTTTGTAACGGCCTCTCCGTATTTGTGGATGTTCCCAAGCAGTTATAGAGCCACGTGGATTGCACGAAACTCAGGAAAGTCGTCAAAAAACATGTCAAGGGGTCTTACTATTTGCTAGACACCTCAACCTATCTCAGAATTCGAGACACCATTTGGTGTCTAGGAATTCGAGACAGCTCATGTTGTCTCACTGATTGTGAGACAGCTTTGAGTCTTGTTGTTTCGTCGTTTCGTGCAATTCTTCACTTCTCCTTAGCATCAGATGATCTTTGCTGACTTAGATGACGACATTCTTCACCTTCTCTTCATCTTGAGCTGTGTTCGGGACCTATAAGTAATTTTTTGCGCCTACAGATACCCCCTCCAAAGTTTTCATCCTCCTTAATATTTTTTATTAAGGAGTTTGAAATACTTTGGATAGGATAGGTCTTATTCTCAATCCCTTCAGTATTTTTTGAGGAGATTGTGTGAAAAAGACCTATGAATGGCTTCAATTCTTTGATTTCTCCGGCTTTCATCTTACTTAGTATTTTGTCGAGTATTCTGAAATACTTCTGGTGCTGCATTTATTGCTTGACCATCGTCAAAATTTGGAACTGAATTTGTTATGTTGATGTTAGGATTAGCTCGTATCGTTGAGTCGATGTTGAACTGATCATCTTCGTTGGTGAAATTGCACTCCTCAAATTAGGATTGAACTCCCAGGGGTAAATTTGGCATAGAATTATTCTTAGCCTAACTTTTGGTGAAATTGCTGAATCGTTTGTCAGACGTTGACTTCTGCTGCAGTGTAAACACAGATTATACTCGTACGTAATTGGAATCTACACAGTTTAAGCTCTTAAGACGATGGAGTGGGGAGAAATAGTTTTAGTCATATCCTCCTTAGAGTTCGGGGATCAGTTTAACCTTATATACCCACCTGAGGTTCAAGGAGAAGTAGTTTATACTTGTATACTCATCAGAGTGTGGATACAAACTTGAAATAGGTCAAAAATGGGACAAAAATGCGCTCGAAACACCCGTGAGACCAAGCCTTTGTGCGAGATAGGCCTGGGTACCTCGCACATGTGCGAGATAGGTTAACTTGTCTCGTAGTTCGAGACGTGTCTTTGTGTCTCGCTCGATAGGGGAGGGTCGGTTCCTGAAGTTCTCATAAGTCTGGTTTTATTGACGTTTTTCTCTAACTCCCCGTTTCTCTCACCTTTGAACTCTCTAAAGAATCCCTATAAAAGAGTTTCTTCCTCCTTTCCCTCTCTATCTCCTCAATTTTGTCGAAAAGGGTATGTATCACTCTAGGGTTTCGATCTTTTCTTGGTTTTAATCTTTTACCTCTTGTAAAATTTGCTCAAGTCTTTGTTTTCCTCTTGTTCTTGATTGGAATCCGAAGAAACTCTTGGGTTTTGAAGATTTTTGAGCTCTCTTTCTTGTTGGGTATGACAGTCTATGAACCTTGTTTGAAAATAACAAACCCCTATGAACGTTTTGAACATTTTGATCTGTGTGTTGAGTTGTACAGGTTGCAGGTTGAACAGAAAAGGATTGTATATATATACGTATATGTTCTATATCTATAAATAAAAATATATTAATAAATATTTTGTTATATTGTTAATTAATAAATAGTATATAGATACGCAAGTATTTATATATATGTATTTATTAATTCAATTTATAACAAATATAGAATTAATATATATACAGTTATATATACTTATACATATATGTAGGCATCAAAAATTGCCGATAGGTCCCCGCACACAGCTCAGTGTTAACGAGCAACGATTGAACGTCACTACCCGGTTTACAAGAGTTCAACTGACGTCGGTAAGCGCCTGAAGCGAACCGACGAACCACGTGAGCCGACAGAATCTCAGAACAACGGGGATACGGACTGACCGATAACCCCGTGATCACTGCAAACGGACCAACACCCGTCGTGTCCCGTTCACCCCATGGATAATCCAACCATTGGGACCCACAGAGCTCGCCGTCAGAATTCCAACGCATCCGAAATCACTCAAATCCGAGTTCGGGCAAAAAGTCAACGGCGGAATACCCGGTAGCGTCTCAAACGACATGAAACACCCCGGGGGTGTCTAAAAAAATCCAAGACACCCCAAGGGTGTCTCGGAAAATCCAAGACACCTCAAGGGTGTCTCGGAAATTCCGAGACACCCCAAGGGTGTCTCGGAAAATCCGAGACACCCAAGGGGTGTCTCGGATTTCTTGAGACACCCCATAAGGTGTCCTTAGCTATTTCAGCCCCCCCCTCCTTGTTTCCTATAAATAGGCCCTCTAGGCCTCCATTCTCTTGGCTTGGATTTTTGGAGAGGAATTTCTGGTCTTGGGTTTAACCTCGAGATCTGAAATTTCTGAGAACAGCAGCGAAGCCCTGCCGGATCGAGGAGTGAGATTCTGCACCAGTCCCCCTTCATTCACCTCTCTCATCCTTAGTGTTGCCCATTAGCGGTGACCACTAAGAAGAGCTAGTGCCTCGTTTAACCGAGACATAAGCTTTACACTTCTGAGATCTCACGCGGATCGACGAAGTTCTGTTTCTGAATCCCACACGGATAGACGAAACTCTGCCGGATTTTACCGGAATAGATCTTGAAGAGTCGGCGGTCCACGGATATCAACATCCCCGTCACAGGCCAACAACCCACGCAAGCGAGACCGTACCAAACCGGGCTCTTGTGTTTATTTTCGTTTAAGTTGTACCCCTTTGTTTTCATTTTATACTGTTGTAACGATCAAAGTTGTAGCAGATCACAAAGTAATGAAAACAGCAACTTTTACCGGAAACAATATATACTTATATACTATATATACATAAATAAATAAATATATATGTGTGTGTGTGTGTGTGTGTGTGTGTGTGTGTGTGTGTGTATGTTTGCATACTATTTCCAAAGCTCAAGAAAATTTGTTTTGCAAGATTTCTACAAGGCCTAGTTCATAGTCTGTAGGAAAAAACCCACACAAATAGGCCCAACTAAGATTTACTGTGCATATATAACCGCTTCAGGCCACGTGTCTTTGGTCTGTTTAGCCTTGCGTCGATCCAGCGGCGTGCATCAAATGCGAGTGATTGCAGCTGCAAGCGGGCCCCACCTCACATGGGTGCGCCGTTGAAGGGAGAGAGAAAAATAGACAAGGGATCACGAGAGGATATTTCAGCCAATAATTACATGTCACGTGGCATATGGAGTGCAAAAAACACGGTACAAATACAGAGTCCTATACCTGTATATGTACAGAGTGTTTTATGGGTGTTTTGACATTTTTATGGCTCCAGATTATGCCATATATCATATCCAATGGGCAGAATTAAACTCGAAGAAGATTAGGATTAGTAAAGTATATTTAAAGGCTGTTAATGACAACAGGGAGTGAGATTAATGGAAAAAGAGAGCAGAATACAGCAGAATTCGCAGATACTCCTCCTTGCGTAGGCTTCGCTCAAAAATTCATAGAAATTCACAGAAAAGTCCGTTTTGTGATCTGTCAGAAGCTGTGTGAAGTATAGTTAGATATGAACAGAAAATACTAGTTTTATAGCGAGTGATTCTTAAGAAAATTCTAGATTGATGTGGAAAAGACAACATTGAGATTTTCTAAACTTTGTTCCTTTTAGTTTTATTCGTTGTCGATCTGTATTGTCTTTTACACTTATTTTGGACTCTAGATCTGTTTTAGGTTGGGTTGTGAACTACAGGGTTGTAGTTTTTGGGAATTACTAGTAGATTTAGTTTACATAGTGGTTGTAACCATTGAATATGTCGGGGAGGATGATTGCGGTGGGTAGCCAATCTTACTAGGTGTAAGGGGTTGTGAAACTGTTGTGCTAGTGATTCTGGTTGCAGGACGTAGGCGTGGAGGCCGAACCTAGGCACAGCTGTGTGTGCTTTACATTCTGCATTACTTTCTACATATTTTAATTGCTTGTATTTTTGATTTGATATATTTGCGTGTTTGTTTGGTTGTTTGGCTAAATTGAAAATTTATAAATTGGTCATAGCCTATTCACCCCCCTCTAGGCTATTCATCCATCCAAGAAGTGGTATCAAAGCTAGATTCAGACTCGTAATCATATTCTTATTTGAGATTAGGAAAGCCTAGAATTACCATGGACACTAATGATAGTGTTTTTGCCGAGGACCAATCAACTGCTAGGCAACCAAGATTTAATGGGACAAATTATGCTTACTAAAAAGCTACAATGAGAATCTACTTAGCGTCAGTTAACTTTGATGTGTGGGATATAGTCGTTAAAGGTTACACACCAAATGTTACATGTATTCAGGATACAGACATTGCGAAACCACAGGATAAGTAGGACATAGATGATAAAAAGTTATATTCTTTAAATAATAAAGCAATGAATACCATTATATGTGTTTTAGATCTACTAAATTTAACCGCATATCTTATTGTTCTACTGCGCAGGAAATCTGGCACACCTTAGAGGTTACACCCAAGGGCACTTCACAAGTCAAGGAATCTAGGATGGCGCTACTGAGTCATGATTACGAGGCATTCTGAATACAGCCAAACGAGATTATAAAAGTCATGTATGCAAGATTCAGCCACATTGTGTAAAACTCAAAGGTGCTTGGCAGGTCATATACAGAAGTTGAGTTGGTAAGGAAGATCTTGTGCGTACTTCCGTGAAGCTTCGAGTCGAAGGTCACCGCCATCCAAGAAGCAAAAGATCTCAAACGTCAAAACTTAGAGGAGCTCATTGGGAACTTGATGACTCATGAGATGGAGCTCAAAGCACGTGAGATACGAGATTTAGAGGAGAATAAAGGCAAGAATCCGCTTGCTTTAAAGGCAGAGGATGACAGTTAAAATGATTTTGACGAAGAGCAGGCCATGTTGGTTCGAAGCTTCAAGAAGATCATCAGAACCCCGAGGGGTAGAGCAGAAATGGCTAAGAACCTCTGTCATTTTAAACAATTTTTTCCTACAAAATCTGAGTCATATAACGCTGATCAATCTAATTGTTTCAATTGCAGGAAACCAGGCCATTTGAAAGTTGAATGTCTATTGCTAAAGAATCATGGAAAATCAATGATAGTGACCTAAGATGATCATGGTAAGAATGATCCCGAGATGGGGAAGGCTTTCTCGACATTGTGCTTAATGGGAGATGTCGACAAAAATAGCAATGACGACGAGGTACAATCCTTATCCAAGTCTGACATTATTGCGATTTGTGATAACATGTACACCATGATAGAACAACAACAAGCTAGCATAAAGGAGTTTCAAGAAATAAATTACAAATTGCAAGAAGATGATTATAATTTGAAAATAAGAAATAAAAAGCTAGAAAATAAAAGTAAAGAGTTAAAAACACTTCTTGCTTAAATCAAGGAAAAACATGCTTCGTAAGAAAGCAGAATTTGTGAGAGACTGTACCAACAGGAACAAGAATATAAAGTTCAAACAAATCTGGGTTCCTAAAGGTACATATGCTAACCCCCATGGGCCTATATGGATGCCTAGGTCACAAATGTCTTTTTCTTCTTTTGCATAGGTCTACTGCAAGGCTAAGGAACAAAGGTGCGAGTGGTACGTGGATTCTGGCTACTCGATGCACATGACGAGAAGTAAAGACAAGTTCCTTAGCCTAGTCAAATAGACTAGAGGTTGTGTCACTCTAGGAGATAATGGTAAGTGTAATGTGATTGGAAAAGGTATTATTGATAATAATACTTTTCAGCTTCATGATGTTCTCCTAGTAGAAAACCTCAAGCACAATCTCATTTCCATTAGTCAGATATGCGATAAAGGTATGAAGATTGTTTTTGATATTAATTGTTGTACTATAATTGAAAACACTTTAGGTAAAGTCATTCTTACGGCTAATAGGGAAAACAATGTTTATATACTCTCCTTTGAAGAGCTAACCTTGGAAAAATGTCTCGTTGGCATGGAAGAGGAAGCGGCCCTATAGCACAGAAGGTTGGCACACGCTAGCATGGGATTGCTACAAAAATTAGAAAGTAAGCAGCTAATTCTTGGACTCCCACATCAAACATACGAGAACGGTAAGTTGTGAGAGGAATGCACGTATAGTAAGCAAACTAGAGCCTCTTTTGCTGGTCTACAAGTTGTTGCTACTAAAAGAGTCTTAGAGTTGATTCACATGGATCTTTTTGGACCCACTGAGGTTGCTAGTATAGGAGGAAAGAGGTATTGCTTAGTTTTGATCGATGATTATTCTCGATACTTAGGTATATTTCTTAGCCAAAAAATCCAAGTCTTTTGATTAATTCAAAATCTTTTATAAGCAAGTTCAAAATAAAAGGGGACTTTCTATTATTAGTATTAGGAGTGATCATAGTGGTGAATTTGAAAACATCGGATTTGAAAATTTTTGCATTAAAAATGGGATTTCACATGAATTCTCTTCTTCTAGAACACCTCAATAAAATGGGATAGTCGAGAGAAAGAATCAAACATTAAAAGAAATGGCTAGGAGTATGCTAAGCGAGTATGGATTGTCTTTGTCCCTACAGGCTGAGGAAGTGAATACCGCTTGCTATGTTTGTAATTGAGTTATGTTGAGACCAATTATAGGTAAGACTTCTTATGAGTTATGACATGGTAGGATTCCTGATATCTCCTATTTTAGAGTATTTGGTTGCAAATGTTTTGTATTAAACGCTGGTGATCAACCCAAGACTTTTGAGTCAAAAAACATAGAAGGAGTGTTCGTAGGATATTCTATAAGAAGAAAAGCTTATAGGATTTTTCTTAAACAAACTCTCTTAATTACTGAATCTATTCATGTGAAATTTGATGAATCTAATAATCCATCTTTGCCTAACAGGACCAATGAAGATATTGATGGAGAAAAATAAAGGAACCAATACTGAAGGTTTGCAGGTGCCAACAGATTCTACGAACAATGACGAAGGCACACAAATTGCTTCAAAAGAGAATTTAAGACCAGAAGACTTGAGCTACAACATGAATCATCCATAAGAACCGAATATCGGCGACCCAACGACATGCATTCGTACACGTTCATCCTTTAATAATAACTTGTGTGGACTCTGCATTTATGGTGGATTTATTTCTGAAATATAACTAAAAGATATAGAAACTACACTTAATGATAGTTGTTGGGTCATGGTCATGCAAGAAGAACTAAACCAGCTTGATAGAAATGAGGTTTGGACACTCATTCCTCGACCAAAGGGTTATCCTGTGGTTGGTACGAAGTGGGTGTTCAAAAACAAGTTGGATGATAATAGTAACATGATTAGGAACAAAGCTAGATTGGTAGCTAAGGGGTATAATCAAATTGAGGTAATTGATTTTGATAAAACTTTTGCTCCAGTTGCTAGGCTAGAAGCCATTAGGATATTACTTGTCTTTGCATCTTTTAAGGGTTTTAAGCTTAAGCAAATGGATGTAAAAAGTGTTTTCTTAAATGGATTTTTGGAATAAAATATTTTTGTTGAGCAACCCCCAGGTTTTGAGAGTCTTGAATTTCCAATTCATGTATTTGAACTTAAAAAAGGCATTGTATGGTCTTAAGCAAGCTCCTAGGGCTTGGTATGACTGTCTATATTCATATCTTTTGGAAAATAATTTAAAAAGGGGTGTGTTGATAATACTTTGTTCTTTCTACATGATCATGATGACTTCTTGGTAATACAAATTTATGTGGATAATATTATATATGGTGCTACTAATGATCTTCTCTCTATCAAAAGTTTGAAAAGTTTATGCAGGATGAGTGCGAGATGAGCTTGGTGGGGCAGCTAAAGATTTTCTTAGGTTTTCAAGTGCGCCAAAGTGATGATGGAATTTTCATATCTCAATCAAAGAACGTGAAAGAGATGCTCAAGCGATTTGGGATGGAGAAATTGAAGCCTAGTGACATGCCTATGAGTTCAAGCACGAAGCTCACTAATGACGAAAATAGAACCTTCTACGATCAAAAGAAGTATAGATGTATGATTAGATCTCTCCTTTATCTTACAGCCTCTAGACCTAATATCATGTTTATTGTATGTCTGTGTGCATGCTTTCAAGATAAACCTAAGGAATCACATGTTAAGGAGATAAAAAGAATTTTTAGTATTTGATACACACACAGAACTTTTGTTTGTGGTACCCATTTTGTAATAGCTTTGCACTTTCTGCTTATTCTGATACTGATTATGCGCGTAGTCACGTGGCTAGAAAAAGCACAAGTGGCACCTGTTTTATGTTGGGACATTCCTTAGTTGCATGGTCCAGTTGTAAGCAAAACAACACTGCTTTGTCCACGACCGAAGCAAAATATATTTCCTTAAGCAGTTGTTGCGCTCAGGTATTGTCGATGATGCAAACGCTTTTTGATTATGGCTTAACTTACAAGAATATTACACATTGATCTTTCAAATAATCCTATCTATCACTCTCGCACCAAACACATAGACGTTAGACATCACTTTTTGAGAGATCACATAGCTAAAGGTAACATTTGCGTTGAGTTTATTCCCACAGAATCTCAACTTGCTGATATCTTTACGAAACCCCTAGCTACTGATCGATTTTGTCGTCTCCGTCTAGATTTAGGAATTATTGGCAAATAATTGGTACGAGAATGTGATTTTTCCCCTGTACATATTTTTAGAAACTTTGTGATTATTTTTTTCTTTTTGTGCTTGTTTTTTTTGTGTGCTTGATCCTTTTTTCTTTTGTGTGCTTGTTAAAAAAAACTTTCTGGAAGTGACTGAGATGAACTTTTTATTTTTATTGAAAACATTTAAACTATAAAATAGGAGTGTGGGATTTGAATTTTATGCCATGATCAATAAATGACATACTTTGATTTTTATGATTTCTTAGGCATATTACATAATAGTCATTTCATGATTCTTACATCTCCTGCTTACCACAAGATAGTATTGATAGAATCTTAATTATTTTTTCTCGTGATGGTACAAAATGAATAGAATTGGGAAAAGAAGTTTGAATATGGCAAACATAGATTTCATATTAAATTGTTTTGCATGAAAATTGGATGCGGTCTATAGGGTGTGACATAACTCAAGGATATCCGACCTTACCAAGAATTACAAATATGTAGAGTCTGTGTATATCCATCAAGCTCTACTCTATCCATATCTAAATGTCCTATATGGCTATACTTGGATGTGAGTATCTTGATCTCATTCTTAATGAGTTGAGGACACGAAATCCTTATATAAGTACATGTTTTGAATCTTTTGTGGGAAAAGTGGTAGCTTGGTTGGAAATTCTTTCTTTTAAAAAACCCATTGCGATTCTAATCATGCTTCCTATCATTTTATATCTCTCACCTACACCTTCTGAGCACATGGAGATATTGATTCATGATTTGACGTATGCTTTGATTAATCATATGTGTCTTTATGTTATCTCTTGATCATACGTACAAAGTTTTCTTCTCATATGACTATTTCTATTGCTTTATATGCTTTTGATGAAAACAAAAGGGGGGGGGGGAGATTAAGATTTGTGGTTATTTCAAATTGTTTTAAAAATATGGTGAAACTGTTTTCATGACCGAGAGCACAGTTTTAGGGGGAGCATGTCGATAGGGGGAGCAATTTGGATTTATTTTGGTATACTATTGGAATGTTATGCTTCATGAAGGTACACACTCAACACATGATATGTTAATGTAGAATAAATCTTAACTTCTAGGTTTGTTATCATCAAAAGGGGGAGATTGTTGGGTATGACCACCTATGAACCTTATTTGATAATAACAAACCCCTATGAATGTTCTGATCTGTGTGTTGAGTTGTGCAGGTTGCAAGTTGAACGGAAAAGGATTGTGTATATATATACGTGTATGTTCTTATATCTATATAAAAAAATATATTAATAAATATTTTGTTATATTGTTAATTAATAAATACTATATAGATGCGCAAGTATTTATATATATGTATTTATTAATTAAATTTATAACAAATATATAATTACTATATATACGCTTATATACACTTATACATATATACTTATATACTATATGTGTGTGTGTGTGTGCGCGCACGCGCGCATACTATTTCCAAAGCCCAAGAAAATTTGTTTTACAAGATTTCACAAGGCCTAGTTCAAAGTTAATAGAAAAAAACCAACACAAATAGGTCCAACTAAGATTTACTGTGCATATCTCACCTCTACAGACCACGTATCTCCGATCCGTTCAGCATTGCGTCAATTCAGCGGCGCCCATCAAATGCGCGTGATTTCAGCTACAAGCAGGCCCTACCTCACATGGGTACGCCATTGAAGGGAGAGAGAAAAATAAGCAAGGGACCGTGGGAGGATATTTCATCCAATAATTGTGTGCCACATGGCATATGGAGTGCTGAAAAAGCGGTACAAATACAGAGTCCTATACTTGTATGTGTACAGATTGTTTCATGGGTGTTTTGACTTTTCTATGGCCCCAGATTGTGCCACATGTCATATCCAAGGGGAAAAACTAAACTGTAAGAAGATTAGGGTTAGTAAAGCCTACTTAATGGCTGTTAATAATGATAGGGGGTGAGATTAACGGAAAAAGAGCACAGAATACAGCAAAATTCGTAGCTACTCCTCCTTGCGCAGGCTTCACTCAACAATTCGTAGAAATTCACAGAAATCTCTGTTTTACAATCCGTCAGAATTAGACTCATAGATGGACGTGACAACATCAGTTTTACTATGAGTGCTACTTTAGAAATTTCCAGATCGACGCAACAAATATAACATTGAGCTTCTCTAAACTTTGATCCTTTTATTTTTGTTGTTGTTGATCTGCATTGTATTTTACACTTATTTTGGATTCTATATCTATTTTAGGCTGGGTTGCGGACTACAGGGTTGTAGTTCGTAGGAATTGTTAGTAGATTCAATTTACATAGTGACGGTAACTAACAAATCGTGTCGGGGAGGACAATTGTGGTGGGTAGCCAATCTTACTGGGTGTAAGGAGTTGTGAAACTATTGTGCTAGTGATTCTGGTTGTAGGACGTAGGCTTGGAGGCTGAACCTGGGTACATCTGTGTGTGCTTTACATTCTGCATTACTTTCTGCATATTATAACTACCTGCATTTATGATTTGATATATCTGCGTGGTTGTTTGGCTAAATTAAAATTTTATAAATTAGTCGTAGCCTATTCCCCCCCTCTAGGCTATTCCTCGATCCAACATTTCTTTCTTTAAAGTTTAACCCTTTTCCTTTGTAGTTTCCCTCTATTGCACACGTATTTGCCTTAATCCTTGATAAAAACCGAATTTAAGGTGCTTTTTCACGAGCTTTGGGTTGGTTTAACCCTTTGTGTTTAAAATTTTACCTAAAATCCTAACTTTCTTTGTAGGTTGACGATGTCCCCAAGAGGTCACATATTCTGAGGAGTCAATTAGCCTCACTGTCAACTGAGAGAGAGGCTTCTGCGGCTTCTTCATATGGAGGTGAGCTTTTACCACTTTTTTCAATTCGAAAATTGATATTTTGAATAGTATCCTTATTTGCTCTCCTGCGTGAGGCATTCAAGAAGAGCCGGTATCCTCCTTTGAAGGGATCGATGCTTAACAGATGTGTTTTGCTTGGTCAAAACACGTATCAAGGCAAAAGAGATGACTTTATGTTGTCTCGCTATCCGTAGGGCAGTACATATTGCCGCGTTGTTTACATGATAATGTACGTTGTCTCTCGTGTATGAAACAATTTAAATTGTCTCGCATGCTGTAAGGTAGTGACTCAATCTCGTAGATTTATAAGATGAGCTCAACTCCTTGTTTTGCCTTAGAAATATTCTTTTAACCGCGTTAAATAAATACCCTCTATTCGTCGTAGTTAATTTCCCACCGACGGAGTTCCCACCCCGTGCAGTGAGTGGCCGAAGTGGCGTCTGCTATGCCTCTACCGATGAGTCGTCCATTGTTGACGAGGCTCCTCAATTCAATAGAGGTGGGACTAAAGAAATCCCAAGGCTTGTTAGGGAAGGGGATCATCTGACAATGCGACATTTAATAACTGATGCGTAGGTCACAAAAGATCCGGCTACAACTGGCCCCTTGAGGAAGCATAACTTCATGTTTGGTGATTCTGTTGCAGATCCCAACATTCTTAATAGTGGCTAGGAGCAATGGCTAAACGAGTATGACAGAAGCCGCAGGTTCCTCCCTCAAATTCCCCATCACTACGCTTTAATGCATTTGAGCAACTTAGAGGTAGTGCGGGATATGGCCTGGTGTTTGACTAAAGACTAGGAACGAGTACACTATAGGTTTATTACCCAGAGTAAGACCCCAAGCTCCAGCGATAGGAACTATGTTCGCGGGCTTCATCCCAGCATGTTAGGACAGGATGAAGTCCGACAGAATGAGTTGCCGACTAGGGCAAATATTGTGAGGAGTCTCCTTACGAGAAGGATGGGAATAACTTGTCAAGGGCTTTAGATGTTACGGTTGGGTTCACTCCTCAGTCGACAAATGTTGGACGAGGATAACAACCTACATCCTCAGTCGATGGGGTATGGAGTTGATCGAGAGGGGGTTATATCACGCCATCTGCGCCAGCATGTATTGTCTCTCTATCAATGTGAGTCACTTCTTTGCGCTGTTGGAAATTTATAATCCGGATACCAATACCTTATTGACTAGGAATTGGGAGTTGGGGCTGGCTCTTCATGAGATGATGAAGGTCTGAGGGCTACCTATGGGTGATATCCCCTATCAGGAGTATTTCCCAACTAACCATCAATTAAGTCGGATGAGCTCTACCAAATATGACACGTTATGGGAGTTGATGTGTCATTATTAGAATGCCATGGCGGGTGTGGACAATAAAGCTAAGAAGAAGTCTCCCCAGCTCATCTTGAAGCAGTTTGCGGACTACTTATTCAAGCATTTGGAAGATCATTCAGAAGAAGACGTCTGCTAGCTGACTCCTTTAACTCCTTTTGACATCAATAAGCTAATCAAGAAGATAAGTGCTCAAGCTTATACCACCCGCTCGGTTGAAGGCAAGTTTCTGACGGGTATGAAATTTGAAATATTCCTATGGCACGCATAGAAGTAGATCCAACCAGCGACTCTCCTGGTCGAATACTTAGCCATCTGGCTAAAGAAATGTGTGGTGCCATACTAACCATCTGATGCACTACCGATTGAAGTCTTATTCCCAGCCGTCGAGCTCGCAATTGGTTGTAGGCTCTCTCTTCTCCCAACCATGATTGCTTATATCCATAGTGGACGTCGACACTTGATCACTGGATTTATGCAAGAAGGAAGCAAGCCTTCAAGTGAGATCCCCATCGCCAAGATCGAGTTTCCTTACACATACTTGATGGCTTGGTTGGTTCTTCACCACCCTGACCTGATGACGGCACCCGTCGTTACGGACCCAAACTTCCCCTTGCTGCAAACATTAGAAGATTACAAGTGGAAGGCTTGCATGTGGCATGAGGTAAAACGATAATTCCAGGTTTGCAAATGTTGGGAGTTCTTCAAGTGTTTTCCTAAATTCTCTGGTCGCTACGACGAGTTGTTGGTTGATGATGAAGAGCCAAGGACGAGTCAAACTATTCATGATGTAGGGTGCTTCCGTTGGTTGATGAACATCCGACTCGGCTACTTTCTCTTCCATGTGAAGAACAACTATAGGATCGAGCCTTACTTTCCTTGTCGATTCACCCGTCAATTTGGTTACGACTAGCTGTATATCGGGAACCAAAACAAGAATCTGAAGGTTCGTGGAGGTCTCATTAACGGAGCTCACGTGTGATTCTAGAGTATAGCGGGCTGCACTGGTGCCAGATTTAGCCTTCCTGCTACAGAAACTCGGCGACAAATGACCTTCCTCTGCTGTAAGTGGATCATTACTGCAAACGCATCCACAAGGAAGAAGGATATCTTGTAGTTAGAGGTGGAAGTGGCAGCCACACTAGCTTATGATATGGTTCGGGAGGCTGTGCTCTCTAGGAGAGGAAAGGAGCCTGCTGGACCCTCCGGCGAAGGCAAACAAGTTATCGAGGAAGAAGAGGAAATTCTTTCATCTAATAAGGAAGAGACTTCGGAGGAGGGTGTAGTCGGCGGTGAAGGCACAGAGGTTAGGGTGATGAAGAGGAAGAAGAGATAGATCTGCCAGCATCTTTCTTCCCCGGAGAGAATGTAAGCTCACCTATTGCTCACTGAATTCGACAATTTGATTTGCTCAAGTCTCCAACGGCTCAAAGGAAGCCAAGACCGAAGGTCATGTTCACTCATCCCCACAAGCTGATAGTTGATCTTCCAGGTGGAGTTGAAGAGGAAAAAGAAGAAGAAGAACCTAGCCTCATCCATCAGAAGAGATCCAGGCCTTCAACTTAGGATTCTTGAAGGATCGTGTTGCGCACGAAGTTTCACAAGAAAGACCTTTCACTTCTGAGGAGGCTCAACTTGTAAAGCAGAACAAGGTGGTACATAAGCCACATGCTGAGTTGTCGGTATTTGTAGGGGAGCCACTCAGCGATGTTCCGGGAGAAGGTAACATCTCGCTCTCGTGTGGCTTTTGTCATCCTATTTTCAAGTTCATTGGACTTATTCCTCATTTTTTATTCTTAAGGGTTCGCAAAGAATGTGAACTCCAATAAGATCCTTCTTCTCTCGGTCTTACTCATTCTGAAAAAGGCAGGCTTAACTGAACGGATGCACGAGGCTATGGGTAAGGAGCCCTTAAGCACTAAAGCCGACGTGGATAACGGGGTTCAACCCAATTCTATTACTGAAGCTACTCCATCAACCTCCAATGTAGGTATATTCGACACTGATGCTACTTTATTCGAGTGGCGGCTTAGGGAATTGAACAATTCTAAAATTTGTGCCTCATTAAATTGTTTCCACGCTTCATTCTCTTTAAGAAAAATTGAAGGAAGCGAGTACGATTGCTGGAGCTTTGGAACCTGTTGTAGCTACTAAAGCTAAAGTTGATTTCCACTTGCGTGAATTCTCGCGTTTCCTTCTCATGCTTAAAATTCAGCTCGCTTTGTAGATGTTACAATGGAGGAACCCGTCGAGGAGGAAGCCTTTCATGATGTGGAAATCAGGGAGTTTGATAAACATTCCCTTGACCAAGTGACAGGCTTCTCTAAAGACGATCCTCAATTGCTTGCTGATATATTATCGAAGCAATCTCTGAGTGAAGTAGCCAGACCGACCGTTCAGGTTGGTTCGTCTGCAGGTGCGGATTTTATCTTAACATCGTCGTTATTCATTTGTTAACTCTTAATTAACCACAGAGGAGTCTTAATTATAGGACCAGCCATTAGAGCTGATACGGCTACAATTGTAGGAGCTTTAGTCCAGCCCAAGGACTTGGGTCTTTTGATTTTGGAGTGAGCCATAGTTGATATTCAACCTTCCACTTCTCAACCCGAAGTTGTTGTTCCTTCGGATCCTATGCTCTCAGGGGCTACAACTAGGATTGAGGGTAGTCCCGTTGCTCTAGTCACAAGACCAACAGATGAGGCTGGTACGTCCATGACTGTTATATCTGAACCAACTCCAGCGATTTGTGAGGCTGAGTTAGTGGGGCCAAGTTTAGAACACCACGCTAAAGGATATTCTGCCAACATCGGTAAGTTTTCCTATCTCCGCTACTTTAGAATCCTAAGTACCACTCTATCAATGCATTGATATGGGATGACGATACGGATAGGGTTGTGATCAGCATAGAGCTCTTCAGCTTCATTTCCTTCTTGAATGGAATGATTGACTGAATTCTTCACCGAGGAACTCCCTTCCATTCTTTCAAATGATCTCTCGATCACCACGTGTCAATCATTAGGGAGGAAGGATATTCAGAGTTGGCTGACTCCATTATAGCAAATCTGACTCAACTGGAGCATGAGATGGCCAAGTTAAGAGAGCTCCAAGCTGTGGGCGCCTCCTCCTATGTAGCTGCTCAAATGGAGTCTAGGTTGAAGGCGTGGTACGACACTCGGGCATCCGCTAGAGTTGAGCTTCAAAAACAACGACATCGCGTAAGGCAAATAGAATTGAATTTCGCTGATAGAGTAAGAGTTCAGCGTGACTTGCATTTATCTCTTGAGTCGGGCCATGCAGAAATAGCTCAGCTTGAACAAGATCTCCAGGATGCCAGGGAGGCTCAAGATATCCGGGAGCTAAACATGGTTGGTGTGATGTGTGCTCAAGCTCAGATATTCAAGAAGTTGAAGCCTGAGAAAGCAAAATTAGCTGAGATGGAGAATGAGGCTGCAAAGGCTTTGGCTACCCCTGAGGACTCCATCAAAGCTGAGTTACAAATCAAAGTCGAGCGAGCATACGCAGAGGAGCTCTCTAAATTGGAAAAACAAATTTTTTGCTGTAAGCTCCATGTAGATTGATAGCACCATCTTTTGTATCTTTTTTAATTTTAACTTCATTAAAATAAAAATAAAGTTTTTTGATTAGTGCCATCTTGTTATTATAATTTCTCATTCTGTTTGGAATAAATAATCATAATACTCATAGGATTTTTAGCAAACTCTCAGCCACAACGGATTTGATAAACCTTTACCGACTATTGTTTGAGTCGGGCTAGCATGTAGATTGTCTAAGTCCGTTCTACATATAAGATTATGCTAAAAGAGTAAACTCTCTTAGACTTAATGCTATAATATTTAATATGTAGACTTCATCATTCTTATAGGAATAGACTACCCGACAACGTGTATTAGACATAAACTTATCTCTAATAAGGGATCGAGATAAAATCCCCTATACATGAAAGGCATAGATTTACATGCTGAATAGGAAGAAGGTATTTTCTTATCTTCTATTTTAATGATGAAGGGAAAGAAGGGATTTTTTTATCTTTCACTTCAAAAGTTGTGTCCTCTTTTTGGGGCAAAGACGAACCTGGTGCTGAAGAGGAAGAATGTATTTTCTTATCTCCTGCTTCAAAAGATGTACCAAAGGGAGAGAAGGTATTTTCTTATCTCTTGCTTCAAAAGAAGTTGGCGCTAAAAGGGAAGAGAAGGTATTTTCTTATCTTCCACTTTAGTATTGAAGGGAAAGAATATATTTTCTTATCTTTTACTTCAAAAGAAACTCAGAGTGGGATCTCTACTCCGAGAATCTGGAAAAAGGAAACTAAGAGTGAGATCTCCATCCTGAGAATCATGTTTGAGTTACACCGTGTGGCATTAGCTTAGAAAAGATATGGGTAACCCTAAACTATCAAAAGGTTTGATTATCCGATTTGAAAGCAGACCTCTCATTCGTGGAAGGAATTGAGAGGGAATTTTATCTTTGACCCTAACTGCCTAAAGGTTTGACCAAGTGGGAGTTTGAAATGACCCTAACTGTTTTAATATTTGATCGTTCAATTTGAGTGGACCTCTTATTCGTTGAAGGAATCGAGAGGGGATTTTGGCTTTAGCCTTGACTGTGTGAAGGTTTGCCCAAAAGGGAGTGGGGTAGTACAAATAATAACGGGAGCGTGTTGATTTATACAAATTACTTTGCCGACGTAGTGAGAGCTTCGGGTGTTAAGTTTTCGATAGTATTTTCTTACAAAAACTTTAACACGAAGTAGGAGTTTGATAGTTGCCCTGGATCGGCAAAGTAAAATTTCAAGTACTATGTCAGGATTTCAACAGTGGGAGTGTGAAATGTCTGGATACGGTGGGAGGATGTGTAAGCTTAACCATAAAAGAAGGAAAGAAGATATTTTCTTTTCTCTCACTTTCTTTATAGTTAAAGATTTTGGTTTTGGTGGACTCATCGTCAATTAATTTGATTAATGAGGGATTTTGGTGGAGGACTGTGAATTATTAAACACTCAACAGTTATGCAGTAGGAGTTGAGAGAAGATTGGATTCATTGAATCTCGTCTCAACGAAAGAGTGCTGCAATAGTCACAGCAGGAGGGTTGATCTTCGCTATTAGAAACAACCAAGGATTAGGGCTGAAGGAAAGAAGGTATATTGTAATCTTTTGCTTCACAAGAGAATCTTGGTTATCGAGCAAATATTGATGACCCCGAAGACTTTAGAAAATTAGTTCCAATTGAATTGAAGCCGATGGGATGTGCTTCATCTCCAAGGGAACTTAGAGTCACAGTGGGAGAGTTTTAATCATCTTGGTAATGATTAAATAACCACAGTGGTAGTATCTCAATCACTTTTTTAATGATTAAGAACGAATTATTCAAATGGTTGATTTTCATCTTAAATAACCGGTTAATCTCGAGTTATCCTTTACAATACCATGTGTAGTATCCTTCGAGAACTTGCCGTTGGTGGGTATCAGTGCCATCAATATGCACAACATCTCCAATTGCCTTTTTCCAACAGGTTATCCTAAATGCACTAAGTGTAGTACTTCTTCAGAGACTTCCTATTGATTGGCATCATGATTTTATCGCTGTCTTAGGTGATTAAGCGATATGCACCATTTGAGTAGACTGTCTCCACTACAAATGGTCATTTCCACTTAGGTTGGAACTTGCCTTTCTTCTTGTAATTGAGTATCATTGGTCGCCGAACAGCAAGCACCAAGTCTCCCTCCATAAAGACCCGCTGTCGGACCTTTTTGTCGAAGGCCCTGAAGATTCTAGCTTGGTATAACTCAATTTGTTGTTGAGTTTCCAAGCGTTTCTCATCAAACATCTCAAGTTCTTCGAGACGTTTCTGATGTTCTTCTTTCGTCATCATCCCTGTTGCGAGAGCAACACGAAGGGATGTAATTTAGATCTCTGTAGGCGTCGAAAATTGCCGATAGGTCCCCGAACATAGCTCGGT
>BQKN01060650.1:86565-107025 GCA_022839385.1 Asparagus kiusianus | reverse complement strand
TAGCTTGTTCATTTGAGACATGATATTATTATTTGGATATCTCTTCTATATTCATCATGTTCATTGCACTACTATCATATTCTTTTGCCTATTTTGTATCTACACTTCTTTTTGATTCCACTAGAGGATATTACAGTGATTGGTAAAATATGTTAATGTACTGTGTGGGTGCATGGCAGGTTTGACTTCCTTAGATTCACCTTGGATAACAGCCTTATGTGAACCCAGGGGCGTGTGACGCCCCTGGTTTCAACAAGGCTGCAGTCCGAGGTGAAACCAAGAATGTCAAACATGTCATGCACTACACCGTGTAATAACATGTTTCACCATCATAATAAGTATCTATCTAGTAGAATCAATAACAGGTGTAGGTATAAAACAGGCAAAAGAGAAAGTACAAAGGAAATATTAAACAACAGATATTCTGAAAGAAATAACCACCACTGATATAAATCAAAAGAATCTCTGAAAGAGGAACAATATCTGAACTGAGTACAAACGTCTCGACATAGAACAAAAGAAATGACAATAAGGCACCTCGCCTTTACAAATCTAGAAATAACATCACAATGTTCAAAAACAAAGTCATCGTGGAGTTCTAACAACAAACTACTAATAATATATGTAAACAATAAATAAAGTGACTCCATCAAGCTACGGCTCTCCGTGCACCTGGCTCGTTACTTGAAAGTGGGGAATCAATGAGCGTCAAAGTGTTATAGCGAGTAACATCTCAACCAACCCCAAGGGGAAGGGCTAGTTGGATAAAAAATACTGATAATATGTATAGATAGTCAAAACATCAACTTTGAAATAAAATGGAAGTTTGATATTTAGGAATTTACAACATGTGTGCGGATGTCTCAACCATCCCATAAGCTCATATTGTAAATAGCTAACTATCAAATCCAACCATAACTTGGAACAAAACCTCCATCTCAAACTATATCAAAAATATCCAGTCATATATCAGAATACTTGTTCAACTCATGAACTTCCTCTACTATATGTTAGATAAGACAAAATCCACTGAATGTCCAACACATGGACTACATGTAACCAATGTCCAACACATGGACTGAATTAGGATAAAGCCCAACACATGGACTATACATGAAGTGTGTCGAACACATGGACTATAAATAACGTAGGTCCAACACATGGGCAGCAAAGCTATATATACAAATCATGGACTGAAATAAGCAAATGTCCCACACATGGACTATATGATCAAGCTCCAACACATGGGCCACAATAGATAAGTGTCCAACACATGAACTACAACAGCTACGTATCCAACACATGGACCGCAATGAATTACAACTAAAAGCACATGTATACCCTATTCACTCTCATGTCTCGGTGAATAAAAATAAGTCACTAATTTGTAGTCATCTCATGTACAAAATTCTTAGTGTTTAACAACCCCAAATAACTCAGAAATCTTGCCAGCCACACGACGTATGCACAAAACAAAATAGGGTAGAAAACTGACTCGCGGTCGACCGCCACGCCCAGCGTGGTCGACCGCACAAAGAACAGAAACTCACTGTGTTTCTGTGCTCCCTAGCAGTCGACCTACGTGCCACACACGGTCGACCGCGATCGACGGTCGACCGCCGCACCCAACACGGTCGACCTTGATCAAGACAGAAGCCTATACTTGACCTGTGCACGATACGTGGTCGACCGCCACGCCCAACGCGGTCGACCGCGCAGCAACAAAACCCTATTCTCAGGTTTTAATCTATGTGATTTGATCTCAATCTTCGTGTGTGATGTTTATATGTATGTGTAACCCTATACATGTGATTTAGCATATTTGAAATGTGAGATAAATAGTCTAATCACTATAGACAAAAGGAAACAATTTAAAGCATGCATAATCATGTCGAAACCTTCGAAAACAATTATTTTTCTTTCAAAACTCTTGTATTAAAATATTTTCAGATCTAGATCTGCATTAAGAAATTCGTGGGTGATCTTATTAACTAAAAACTTGTTCTCTTTGCAATATATAATAATAAGATCTATGTTTATACATAAACTAGCATGTTAGGCTCACAAATCACAAGAAAACAATTATTAAAAAACATTTAAAAACTGGGTGAGGGATTAGGTGAGATGAAACTCGCCTGAGGGGTGACGAACAACTGTGGGTGAGGCCGTGAGGGGATTCTCCTTCACTGAACACCGCTGGATCTCGTTCGAACTCTTCAAAATCCTCCAAGAATCGCCCAAAAGATCAAATAGGGTTTGCAAGAGGGTAGGGGGAGGCTGCCAGGGTTTTCTGTGATGAAAAGGAGGCTCTCCCGAATTATTTAATATATATATGAACCCTCAAACCCGACCCAAAACCCAAAACAACCGAGACTGGGAAAACCAGACTGGCCGTTGCACGGTCGACCGCCGCGCCACGTGCGGTCGACCGCATAGCAGAAATCTGCTGCGCATGAACCTATCATGTGCTGGTCTTTTCCACTTGATTTATCTCACATAATTATACTTATTTGATCCCAAAACACTTGTTATCATACTCCTCTATGATATAAACGTATATTTCATAATAAAACTCATTTATTAAATTCTACGGGGCTTTACATTCTTCCCCCCTTAAAAGAATTTCGTCCTCGAAATTCTAAAATCGCATCTCAAACATTAATAATATGAGAGAATCATAACATCTCATAGCACCACTTTTCAGATATGAACATAGCGGTATTTAAAGTTAACAGTCTAGAATGTAAATACTTGCACCTTAATCCCTAACTAAATGGAAATAGTACGTCGGGCGAAAAATCTAAACAAGGAACCCCCCATATATATACCATGTATCCCAAATGATTACGGATTAAGTGTCAATACCCCCATTCTAGCGTTAAAGATAAATACAACTATTCCATAACCATCATAAATCATAATAAAACAAAAATTCAAACAATTTACCTGCTCAAACAGGTGTGGGTAGTCGCAACGCATATCCTCATCGCGCTCCCAAGAAATCTCCTCAGATCCTCTCCGGTTCCATTGGACTTTCACCAAAGGAATCACCTTATTTCTAAGTTTCTTGTCCTCTCTAGAAAGTATACAAACTGGGATCTCAATCGTAGTCAAATCATCCCAAAGTTCAAACTCCGGAGCATCTAATACTTGCTGTCTCTCCTTATCAAGAAGGTGCTTCCTGAGCATAGAGACGTGAAATACGTCATGCACACTAAACATCGATGCTGGAAGATCTAGTCTATAAGAAACAGTCCCAATCCGCTCAACAATCCGGAAAGGGCCAACATATCTCGGGGTAAGTTTCCCCCGTCTACCAAATCGCTGCACACCCTACATCGGTGATACCTTCAGCATGATAAAATCTCCAATCTGAAACTCCAAAGGTCGACTCTGAGTGGCTAGAATACGCTCCCTAATCAATGCTATCTTTTCGGTAGTCTGACTCACTAGCTCTGGTCTAAGTAATAAGCTATTCTCCGGCTCTGCCCAACATACAAGGGATCTACAAGGCCTTCCGTACAATGCATCATACGGAGCTATACCAATCGCCGCTTGATAAATATTATTATAGGCAAACTCTATCAACGAAATATGATCCTCCCAACTGCCCTGGAAATCAATAACACAAGCCATCAGCATGTCCAACACCTGGTTCACTCTCTCTGTCTGACCGTCCGTCTGAGGGTGGAATACGCTGTTGTGTAATAACCTGCTACCGAATGAATCCTGGAAACTCTTCCAAAAGTGCGAGTTAAACACTGATCCTTGATCTGATACAATCATGTCTGGAACTCCGTGAAGTCGAACTATCTCCCGAATAAATATCCTCGCATATGTCTCAGCGGTATAAGTGGTCCTTACTAGAATAAAATGTGTCGACTTCGTCAACCGATCCACTATCACCCAAACTGAATCGTTCCCCTTCTTCGACTTCGACAACCTTACAATGAAGTCCATGGAAATGTCCGCCTACTTCCACTCTGGAATGGGTAAAGGCTAAAGTGTCTCTTCTGGTCTCTGGTGTTTTGCCTTCACTTGCTGATAGGTAAAACACTTAGCCACATAATCTGTAATGTTTCTACGCATGCCACTCCACCAGAAGTGTCTCCTTAAGTCCTTGTACTTCTTGGTGGTTCCTGGATGCATTGTATATCGGGTACAATGTGCTTCATCAAACAACTCCTTCTTCAGCTCCACACTGGCTGGCATAACTAATCGACCCTTCATTCGAATGCCTCCATCTGCTCCAATGGTCCCATCATCCTTGGGCTCTTTTGAAATCTCCTCCTTTCGGATTTGAATCCAAGAGTCCTCCAACTGAGCTCTGACTACCCTGTCCCTCCAAGATGGCTGTACTGATATAGCTCCCAAATATGCACTGGTCGCGCCAATCTCTGGCCTAAAATCGAACTGACTAAGAGTGAGGAGATCTCGATACAACAAGCACCTCAAAGATGGAATCTGATGTCGACACTTCCTACTCAAAGATCTACTACGACGTTCTCCTTCCCCGGATGATACTGAATCACGAACTCATAGTCCTTGATAAACTCAATCCATCGCAGTTGCCTCTTATTAAGTTCCTTCTGTGAGAAAATGTACTTCAGACTCTGATGGTCTGTGAAAAGCTCGAACTGAACTCCATATATGTATTGTCTCCACGCTTTTAGCGCAAATACTACCACTGCTAGCTCCAAATCATAAGTGGGGTAGTTCTGCTCATGCACCCTCAACTGCTGAGAAATGTATGCTGCTACCCTCTGAGTCTACATTAGAACACCTTCCAATCCGGCTAACGATGCATCCGTGTATACAACAAACGTCTTGTTGCTGCTCAAAAAAGTAAGAATCGATGCCGTAGTCAACTTAGCCTTCAAGGTATCAAAAGCCTTCTGGCACTCCATGCTCTAAGTGTACTGTACACCCTTCTTCATAAGGCGTGTAAGTGGCATCGTAATCTTTGAGAAGTCCTGAATGAACTTCCTATAATATCCGGCTAATCCCACAAAAGCTACGAATCTCGGTAACCATCTTTGGCAGTTCCCAATCAAGCACTGCTGAAACCTTAGCTAGGTCTACTTCTATACCCTCTCTACTGACAATATGGCCAAGAAACCTGACCTCAGAAATCCAAAACTCACACTTGCTAAACTTAGCATGTAGCTGATGTTCACGCAAGGTCTGCAAAGCCAAACGTAGATGTTGCTCGTGCTCTGTCTCCGATCTCGAGTAGATAAGAATATCATCGATAAACACAATCACGAACTGGTCCAAAAATGGACGAAAGACCTGGTTCATCAAATCCATGAATACAGTGGGTGCATTGGTCAACCCAAATGGCATAACCAGAAACTCGAAGGACCCATATCGAGTCAGAAAGGCGGTCTTAGGAATATCCATCTCCCGGACCCGCAACTGATGATAACCAGAACGAAGATCAATCTTCGAGAAATACTATGCTCCCTACAGCTGATCGAACAAGTCATCAATCCGAGGCAAAGGATATCTATTCCGGATAGTGACCTTGTTCAACTCACGGTAGTCGATACATAATCGTATACTACCATTCTTCTTCTTCACGAAGAGGACCGGCGCTCCCCATGAAGAATGACTCCTACGAATAAAGCCCTGAGCTAACAACTCGTCCAACTGGGTCTGTAGCTCTCTCATCTCAGCAGGTGCCATGCGATAGGGTGCTCGGGATATCGGAGCTGTGTCCAGCTGCAACTCAATACAGAACTCAACCTCTCTCACAGGAGGTAACCCAGGTATGTCCTAGAAGACATCCTGATAATTCGAGATGACTCTAGTCTTACATATATCAACACTCTACTCCCGAAGCATAACCTCTTCGATGTACGCCAGTAATGACTCCGCAAACTGGTTCCCCTGAGAGGTTGCCAAAACTAACTCGGACCCATCGGACGCCCGCAACTTGACTATTTTCACAAAACACTAAACACAGACATGGTAGGAAGATAGCCAATCCATACCCAGAATAATATCGAACTCTGACATGCTCAACACTATCAGATCAACAACAAACTCAGACATGTCTAAGCTGACAATACAACCCCTACAAATGCTCTCCAAGAGCGACATCTCACCTAAAGGGGTGGAAACTGACAAAGGAGTATCTATAGGCTGAGCTACTAGCTGGAGTCTACTCATAAAAGCACAAGATATGAAAGAGTATGAAACTCCCGAATCGAAAAGAATATGGGCTGGAAGAGAGTTCACGGAGAACGTACCCTCCACTACGGCCCCGCTCGCTTCATGATCACGAGGGACTACTTCATAGACCCTACCGATGGCCTGAACCTACTTCGCTGCTGGAGGTGGAGCATATGGAACTACCTGTCCCTAAGGGACCTCCTGCACTGCACGAATCTATACCTCAATCTTTGGTACCACTGGTGGTGCCTCTAGTCTCGCCTGCTGACCCTGACCTCTCCCCTGGGCTCTGTTCAACTGCTGATTCTTCCCTCTCCCTTGCTGGGCTCCTGCTGGTGCACTGCGACATTTTGATGCTTTATGCCCAATCTTATGACAGTTATAACATACACCCTGAAACTTGCGCTGTTGGGGCGCTCTCTGATAATGCTGAGGTCCTCTCCTATGAGGGCCCTGCTACTACTGCTGGAGTCCTAGAAATGATCTCATGTTCTTTCCCTTATCCTTACTGTTTCCCTCTTTGTCCTTCTGGAACAAGGCTGACTCATTCTCCTGAGAGATGTCTGCATCCGCTACCTCCCCAACTAAATAAAACCTCCTAGAAATAAGGTATCGATGAAGGCTGGGGCGAAGTCCTGCTAGAAACATCTGAGCATGTCGCTCTCCGGTCTGCCACATGCCTATGAAATGAAGCAGGCTCATAAACTTGCTCTCAAAATCCACTACTGACATGTCTCCCTGAGACTATCTGGATAACTCAAGCTCTTTCCCGGCCCGTGTCACGGAAGAGATAAACTGCAAATCAAAGAAATATGTGAAGTCCTCCCAGGTGAGTGTCATCCTCAGATCTAGAGTAAACTACAACCGATACCATCTTCCCGCATCCCCTTTGAGACTGTAAGATGCCAGCCTCTGCTTCTGAACTGAAGTCACATTCAATATCTCAAGAATGTTACTCACATCCTCCTTCCACTTATGTGCTGCAAGTGAATCTGACGATCCCTGAAAATCCGGTTCTTTCATCATCTGGTATCTCTCCACCAGACGGAGCCAAGTCTCCTACTCTGCTGCTCCATTTGCAACTGCATGTGGGGTAGGTGCTGGTGCATTCCCCTGAAAACCACCCGCAACTGGAGAAGCTGGTACAACCGGTGGTTGAACTACTGGTGGTGGTGGTGGGGTGATGTGGCTTGTCACAAGCTCCTCAAGAGCTGCCATCCTAGCGGTAATAGGAGCCATCAGATCTATCAAGTATTAGGGAGCCTGCTGCGGCTCGGGTGGAGCCTGCTGCGGCTCTAGTGGAGTCTGCTGTGGTTCTGTCTGACCAGTTCTCCGGGTACTAGGTCTACCACATCCTGCCATCTGAGCACATGAGAGAAAGTTTATGAGTCTTCAAACAAAACATATATAGATCTTGTATCATATATCATTCACGCAAATACTTTTAATATCATAAAAAAATTCATAATTTTTGAATACGTGTATATAACGTCTTCATTCATTCTAAAAATTTCTAGCGGACTCTATACATGAATCCTAAGAAACTCTACTCTAACTCCACGACTCAACACAGAATGATCCTAAGGATACTGGAACTAGAGCTCTGATACCAACTGTGACGCCCCTGGTTTCAACAATGTTGCAGTCCGAGGTGAAACAAAGAATGTCAAACCTGCCATGCACTGCACCGTGCAATAACATGTTTCACCATCACAATAAGTATCTATCCAGTGGAATCAATAACATGTGTGAATACAAAACAAGCAAAAGAGAAAGTACAGAAGAAATATTAAACAACAGATATTCTGAAAGAAATAACCACCACTGATATAAATCAAAAGAATCTCTGAAAGAGGAACAATATCTAAACTGAGTACAAACGTCTCGACATAGAATAAAAGAAATGACAATAAGGCACTGTTCGCGGGAAAAACTGATGCTTTCTTCATTGACGATTCCATTGCACTCTTAAAGAACAACTTTTTGCGTTACAGAAAGATCCGGTCTTTTTATAAGATCCGGTTACAATGAAAATCAAACAAAAAAGAAGAAATTACAACTTTGTTTCCTTATTTGTCAAACGAATCGCGAGCTCCTGTTTTGCGGTCGCTCGCTTTGGTGGGTTCTTTGCCTGCGTTGGGGTTATTTGCCGTGGACTACCGCGTGATCTAGATCCAATCAGATCTACACAATATTACGGGTATTATTTCACCAAGGAAATAATAGCCGGAGGGATTGTTTCACCAAGGAAACAACCGCTCAAATCTCGGGATCAAAGACCAAGCTTTGATCCAGAGTGTAGCAACGTAGATCTGAGATCTCAATCCTCTCGAACTCCTGCCTTTGTGTGATGCGGGTGCTCGCCAAGAATCAGATCCGAATATCCAAGTCTCCAAGCCTTCAAACTCAAGCACGAGCTCTCAATCCGGCAGAGTTTCAGCTCTTCAGAAATCCTCCAAAAGGTCCTCCAAAATGATGAATGACAGCCCCTATTTATAGACAACCAGATCTGTGCATTAGGCACAGATCTGGTCGGCCACCTCAGGGTGGCTCGGCACTGGGCCGAGCCCCCTGGGGGGGCTCGGCTTTGGCCGAGCCACCCTGAGGTGGCTCGGTTTTTGCCGAGCCCCCTTGGGGTGTTTTCCGTCGTTTTCCGTCTTCCGGTTCTGTATTCGATTCATCCGGGCTTCAATAGTCTGAATCTTCATTTGGCAGTAAATCCGCCTTGGTATTTGAGTTCGAATCTGTTTTACGGTTGGACGACTCATTGACTCCCCGAACCGTTGGATTGGTTCCGCATGCGAACGTATTCCGTTGCTTGTGTTCAATTCGTTGACCTCGTCGCTTCGTCACTCAAGCGTTCGTTGATTTGTCGAATTCTCGTGCCAAGCTGTGCTAAGGGACCTATAGGCAATTTTATACGCCTACAGATACCCCCTCCAAAGTATTTCAGTCTCGTTCTTTTATAGAAGAGTCTGGAATGCTTTGGATATGATTACCCCTTACCCTCAGTCGGTGTAACGGGAGCTGAAAATGACCTTTGTTCTGTATTCCTTCAATCCTTCAGGCCGTCCGGATCTTTGTCGAACGTCTGTAAGGGTTCCGGTGCTGCATTTATTATCTGACCGTTATCGGAATTTTGAACTTGAAGTCGATTCCTGATTTTCCAATCTTTAGCTCGTGTTCATTGATTCAACATATAACTGACCCTCAACTGTTGGCTTAGAGTCTTTATTTGCGACGCGTTGTCCGGCGTTGTATTATTGAGTTATCCTTAAGAATATTTTTAGAAAAATATTCTCCAGGAACTTCTCAACAACAAAAAAATGGGGAATAGTTTATACTCGTATACCTTATTGGAGTAATTCTCATGCCCGAATGAGTTGAACCAGCTTGATAATGAGCTAAACTGGTCTGATAATGACCCAAAAAGGTAGTAGTTTGGCTTGAGAATTCTTCCGATCCTTCCGAATGCATGGGAGAGACCAAAATAAACAAGGGGTTGAACCTTCGGTCGATTTGAAGTTGTTTCAACGCTTAATTCAGCTTCAATTTGAATTCTGGTTCAATTCTGGTTCAAACTGGTTCAAACTGGTTCAGGACTGGTTTAAGACTGGTTCAAGACTGGTTCAGACTGGTTCATCTTGGTCTGGTCTGGTTCAGTCTGGTTCGGTCTGGTTCAGCCTGGTTCAGCCTCTTTTGAACTCATTTGGACTGGTCTGGTCTGGTTCACTCTGGTCCGGTCTGGTTCAAGGCTGGTTCATTATATAAAAGGGGGTCTTTTTTCTTCTCTTTTTCTTTTCTTTTCTCCTCTAGGGCCGGCCGAACCCCCCCTCCTTCTCTTGATTTTTCTTCCCTCGAGCACCCGTTCTCTTTCAAACCCTCGTAGTTGTCTTAGATCTAGTCTTCCTTCGGATCTTTGACTGAAGAAATCCCCAAAACTTTCATTTTTAAATTTTCTCTCAGGGCCCTCGAGCGCGTGGTTCAAGTTTCCTTAAAGACCTCATCTTTATTGGATCTCGAGCTTTCTTCAGGTAAATCTTCCACAACTTTGGCTTATTTTATGTTTAATTCAATTTATGGATTTGTGGGATCGCATGTGGGGGTTAGAATCATGATTTGGCTCCTCGAGCTTCTCTTTCAGTGGGGTAGAATTGATAAAAAAGTGATCTTTTTTCTAGATCTGATCCCTCAATTTTTTTTTTGCAGCTCATTATGTCGCGTGCCTCGAGAGTTCGTTCCCCTGCTATGTCGGCTGATGGCGCGCCTCCCTCTTATGCCGGTGAGCTATTTTTGGAAATTTGCAAATTAGTCCATTTTTTTTCTCGGAAATTTGCAAATTGATCCTTTTACCCCACGTTGTTCTCCTTGGTGAGGCAATCGGGAAGAGCCTTGATTCTCCTTGGTGAGGATCGACGCTTTAAAGATAGGTTTTGCTTGGTCAAAACCATATCTCAAAATAAAGGGGGCGATTTGACGCTGCATTGTGCTTTATAAGGTAGGGATATGTTATCAATATACCCTATCTTATGAATGCAAAACGTAGCCAAATCGTCTCACCCTTTATAAGGCAATGACTCTATCTTACCCATTTATAAGATGAGTTCAATTTCCTTTTATAATTGAGACTAACAGGTGCTTAACTGTTTTATTTCCAGTGGGGTATCCTTCTGGATCATTCTCATCTCGTGCGGTATATGGGCGTCGTGGCGAGTATTATTCGACTTCCGACGACCTTTCCCCCATTCCAGTTATTCCTCAGTTCGTTTTGGGCACATCGACTGAGGTTGCTCAAGTGGTGAAGGAAGGTGGGTATCGAGCTCTTCGACAGTTGATTACCGATGCACCTTTCGTGAAGGACGCCAGTTCTATTCAGCCTCTTCGGAAGAGCGATTTCTTATTTGGCGATTCTGTCGAAGACCCGGATGCCGTGTTTATTGAGGCCGAGCAGTGGCTCCATAAAATTGGTAGTAGCTTCATATATCTACCGAAGATTCCTCGGCATCGTTCGTTGACTGAGCTCCGACGTCAGGCTGTGACACGGGAGATGTCGTGGCGTTTGACGGAGGAGCATGAGAGCGTCCACTGCGGCTACATCACTCATCTGGCATTTCCTGGCTCGAGCAGGAGTCATGTCACCGGATTGCGTCCTGGGGTATTGGGGCTGGATGCACCACCACGTAACGAGCTCCTTGCCACCGCTTCTACCTTGAGGAATCGCCTCGCTGTTCTAGGACGGGAGATGCCTGCGACGCGTCACAGGATTTATGGTTAGGTCCATTCTTTGGACAAGTTTTGGTGGACCCGCATGACGACGTATGTCTTGAGCCGATGGGGTGAGGAGTTGCACGCCTGTGGTTTATATGCAGCCGTTCGTGCCACCATGTATGGTTTACCTATCAGCGCGAGGCATTTCTTTGCTTTGTTCGAGCTTTATAATCCAGACTAGAACACTTTTCTGACCCGGCAAGGGGAGTTAGGCTTGGCTCTTCACGAGATGCACAGGATTTCTGGCTTACCCATGGGACAGATGCTTTATCAGGAATACTTTCCCTCCAACCATGAGTTGAGTCAGCTGAAGGATCGCATGCCCGACCGCTATGAGACTTTATGGGACCTTACTTGTCACTATCATATCACTTTGGCGCAGTCTGTGCCTTTAGCGAAGAGGACCAAGTCATTCGTGAGTCTGAGGCAGTTCTCAAATTATTTGTTCAAGAATCTGGAGAGCAGTTCTGGCGAGGCTATTTGTGAGTTGGCCACACTCACTCCCTCAGAGGTGAACAGTCTATTGAAGAAGATTGACTCTCATTCTTATACTTCTAGCAGTCCTGAGGGTGGCTTTCCCGCAGGGACCAAGTTCAGATCATTCTTATGGCATGCAACCACACCGATTCGGCCGATGACTCTTCTTGCCGGTTATCTTGCTATTTGGTTGAAGAAGTGCGTTGTTCTATATCAGTCTGGTGATGCCTTGCCCTTGGAAGTGCTCTACCCCGTAGTTCAGCTTGCCTACAAGAAGAAACTTTCACTTCTTCCGGTGATGGTGGCTAATATTCATCGAGGGCTTCGACAGCTTTCTGGTGCCTTTACACGGAAGGAGAGTGATTTGCCAGGTCAGATTCCCACTACTAAGATGGAGCTTCCTTACACTTATTTGATGGCCTGGTTCGTTCTTCACCGCTCTGATATGATGTCGGTACCGAACGCCATAGACCACTCAGTTCCCCTACTACAATTGCTTGAAAATGGCAGGTGGGAAGGGCGTGGATTTTCTGATATTAGATAGCAGCCGCAGGTCCACACGTGTTGGACATTTTCCACCTGTTTTCCACAGTTTTCCGGCCGATACGGCGAGTGTTTGATTGATGAGGAGAGGCCGAGGGAGTATCGGACTCACTTAGACATCGGCTGCTTTAACTGGCTGGTGAACATTAGGCCGGGTTATCTCACTTTCCGGGTGAGGGATCAGTGTTTCATAGAGCCATATCTACCCTGCCGATTCGCTCGCCAGTTTGGCTATGATCAGCTTTACGTCGGGAATCCCCATTAGCAGCTTCAGGCCCACGGTGGTTTGGTGGAAGGTCTCCGTGCTTGGCTGTGGACCGTGACTGGATGTACTGGTGCTAAGTTCAGTCTCCCGAGTGCTGATCGGCAGTTGAACCTCACTTTCTTGAGCTGCAAGTGGTTGTTAGCAGCCAACAAGACTATCCCCGTGAAGCCGATTGCAGAGCTAGAGGCTGAGGAGGCTTCTCAGATTGATTCTCGTAGGATTTGGGAAAATGCTCAGTCATAGAGGACACGGAACAAGACTCATCGGATTGATGAAGAGGGAAAGAGGACCTTTCATTCTGCAGACGAGGTTTCAGGCGGAGATCCTGAAGATTACGAAGACTTTTCCGAGCGAGGTTTGCTATTCATCTTTTCTTCTGTCTTTCAGAATTATTGAACTGACAATGGTTTGATGTTTCAGGGACCACAGCTGACCAGGATGAAGAGTTTCGTCCTCCTCCCCAGGCGAGACCTTCGATTATTGTCCCCACTGCTAGGCGGAAGAGGTTAGCCTGTAAGCCGCGTGCGGCTTCCCGAACATCCGATATGGATTTGGCTGGTGAGGATCCTACTAGTGATGGAGGTAACATCTACCCTGTAAACCACCCTCTTGATTACTCAGAACTTCAACTCATGCTTTTCCATTTCTATATAGGAGAGCGTGGGGAGAGCGAGATGAGTCCTGATCCTATTCCTGTATCTTCTGGCGAGCCTGACTCATCCCATCAGATAGAAAGGTCTGCGGAAGCTGCTGACGTTAGAGAGGACATCCATGTAGGACCCGATTCAGCGAATCCAGGTATTGTAGGCGTATAAAATTGCCTATAGGTCCCACAACACAGCTCGACACGGTGATTCAACAAATCAACGAACCATCGAGTGACGAAGCGACGAGGTCAACAAATTGCACGCAAACAATGTCAATCGCGTGCGGAATCAATCCAACGGTTCGAGGAGTCAACAAGTCATCTAAACAAGAGCGAACTCAGATGAACCACGATCGAATCAAGATCGGTTTCGGACTCGAACTCAGAAGCGGATTAACTGCCATATTTGGAATCAAGTCAACAAGTCGATTCCAAACCAAGTCAACCACAAACCGAATCACGTCCGAACAACACAGAACCAGAAACAACGGGGAACAACAAAACGACGGAAAAACCTACCTAAGGGGGCTCGGCCAAGAGCCGAGCCACCCACAGGTGGCCCGGCCCAGTTCTGTGCCCGGGGCACAGTTTCGAGCGCCTATAAATAGGCCTTGTGCTCATTTTTTTCGGAGGTTGGATTTGGGAGGAGGCGAAGCCCTGCAGGATTGAAATCTCAGATCTAAAAAAGATTGGAGCTTTAGAAGATTGAAGACTTGGACTTTGAGATCCGGTGCTCGGCGATCATCCACGCCAAATAAGGCAAGAGTTCGAGAGGGATTGGATCTGAGATCTATACGATTTTCCTCCGGATCTAAGCTTGGTTCTTAGATCCCGAGAAGAGTCTCGAATTCGCTTGGTCGATTTTGACACTTGGGCTACTATTTCCTTGGTGAATTAGTACCCCACTCGGCTATTATTTCCTTCGTGAGATAATACCCATCATATCGTGTAGATCTGACCGGATCGAGATCACGCGGTGGTCTACGGCAAACAACCCCGGCGCAGGCAAACAACCCACACAAGCGAGTGACCGCAAAACAGGAGCTCGCGATTCGTTTGACAAACAAGGATAAAATTTGTAATCTTTCTTTTTCTTATTTTTGATTTTCATTGTAACCGGATCTTATAAAAAGACCGGATCTTTTTAACCGATAAATAGTTATTGAGATGGCAATGATATCAATGAAGAAAGATAAGAATTTTCCCGCGAACAATCTGGCGACCACAGTGGGAGCCACCGATCTCGCCGACGAGATCGGCGCGTCGCAGCCGCGGATCCCGATCCCGGTCGTGGAGGAGGTCGAATACGAGTTCGACCAACAGAAGTTCGAGGCGTACCTGTCGTCCTCGTCCGGATCTACCTCCTCCCGCAAGTCCAAGTCTCCAAAGTTCTCCTCCAAGAGGAAACTTCGTTGGTACGAAGATGTTGAAGCTACCAACGAAGATCTCGCCCCGTTTGATGCCAAAGCTGCATTGGGTGAGATCTTCCCAATTTCCAACCAGGTCGGATCTACTCTGGCCAACCCTTCTGCCGCAGGGGGCGTAGCGACTCTCTCGAAGAGAGCCCGCCAAAGGCAACGGCAACGCCTTGCGAAACAATTCACAAAGGCCATGGAATCTGTTGACGGAGTTCGCTACAAGGCAGATCTGAAGAACAGAAGAGGTAAACGGCCTCAACAACCGATGAATGGTAACTCCTCTAAGCCGCCGACGGACGAATGGATCCGCGTCAAACGGAACCGATCAACGAGGAGCGCATTCGCAAGCGCCGCGCACTATCAGCGCAGGCACGGGCTCAAATTGAAGAAGCCCGTAGAAGGCTGCAGAAGGAGGTGGCAAAGAAACCGCCCCCAACCCGCCAAGTATGGAGGCCGAAATCTGAAACGGTGATTCAGGTTAAGGCGCAATTGTTACAGCCTTCGAAGCAGGTTCAATCTCCGGCGAGCCAACTCAAATCGCCGATGATCCCTACAATTGCTCCGGGAGATCCTGCGGAACCATCCCGAAGAAGGAGGTCAATTTTGGAACGCCTCGGTCCAATCCCCGATGAAAGAGGCAAAGCTCCAATTCAAGATCGTTTGGGCCCGATGAGAGAGCCCCGAACGACTCAACATGCTGGGGGTCGTTATCACTCTCAGCATGACAAGGAGTTCAAGGCTACTGCGCGTGCCAATTTGCGCATCAAAGTCCAGAAGCTCGTCGAAGATTCACGCCCACAAAGGCATGTTTCGAGACGAGTGACTCTCGAAAGTCCAAATAAGGTAATTCGCTCTCAGAAGGAAACGTTGTCGTCCGATGACGATAACGTTATACCTGGGAAATCGTGCCAACACGCGATAGGTTGCTCCGACTTTCATACGGACGAGCTGTACTATCGTGCTGGGGGTACGAACAGAGCCAGAAAGAGAAGTCCTCGTAGGCTCGAAGCTCAGTGTCCCTGTTCCAAACTCATTCGGGCGGTATTGTCTCAGTGTAATTGCACTAAGACGGTCCCCGAAAGAGTCTCGGTGTTCGAGAGGCTCAGTACCGAAACGCCAAAGCCAAGGCCTAGGCGTTTCCGATGAAGGAGAGCGGTAGTTGAAGATGGAGAATTTCCAAGGGTCACCGCTAATATGACCAACAAGGGGACATTGGCACGGGATGATCTCGAGTCGATTCTGAATGCATCTCGGCGTCTAACCCGTTTGCAGTCCGGAGCCATCTCACGAAGGACGTATGACAGGGTTCGGACAAGATTACCTTCAGAAGATGAAGAGTCGGATGCTTGCTCTGCGGTTGCATCTGACAACACTGTATCCAGCGAAGGAGAACCCCGTGAGTCATTCATGATAAGCACGGAACAAGTGGCCAAGATGCTCGAAGAAGCCATGGCCAAACAACAGGAGAGCTTCAGGCTCGAGATGCAGATGGCCATACAGACTATGAAAGAGATGCATGACCAACAACTCCAGGCACTGAGGAACCAACAAGGTGAACCAAGCCATCGTAATCAGGTTGTTCAGGAAGTTGAGCATACGGATGCGGATGAAACTCGCAATGCCGATGACCCTCCCATCAACGCAGGGGGTGGTAATGAGGATGCCAACGAAGATGCAAGTGAAAACTTGAAGATCAAGAACCTCGAAAGCAAAATCAATACCTTGATGTCAGCTCAAGAGGTGAAGAAAACGGGCATTTCTTGTCCATACCCAAGGGAGTGGGATTCAATCCCCTATCCGGCGAAGTTTAGTCTAATCAACTTCACGCCGTTCGATGGGAAAGGTTCCCCCACTCAGCATTTGATTTATTTCAAATCGCACCTGGGTATTATCTCCGGCAATGAGCCTCTGATGGTGCGGTCATTCGTTGGCACTCTTCGCGGAGCCGCCTTCGATTGGTACCGCCGCCTCAAGCCAGGTAGCGTGAGCAGCTGGGACGATATGGAGACCATGTTCCTCACCAACTTCTTCGACGACGACACAGAGATATCCATCGGAACGTTGCTCGACGAGAAACAAAAGGACGGGGAGTTAGTCGAAACCTTCGTCAAGAGGTTCCGGAACAAAGCGTTAAATTGCCGGGACCTTATCACGGAGGAGTTCATTCTCCAGACCTGCCACAACAATCTTTCGTTGGATGTGTTGGAAGCAATGGGAACAGCGCCGTCCAATACATGGAAAGACTTGAAGGTGCGCGGTGAACAAGCCGAACGCTTCCTCCGAAGGAAGAAGGCTGAGAGGAGTCAATCGACGACAAATCCTCCAAACTCAAACTTCGCCTCCCGTGGTAAGGGCAAAACACCTGCAGCGGCTGTTGATGCTAATCAAACGTCGCAACAGCAGTCCCGGAGACAACAGAAAACTTCGGATCAGAGGCCTCAAAAAGAGTACTCCTTCAAGGACGAAGATGTTCCAGCCATCTTCAAATCCCTCCTTGACAATAACAAGATCAAGCTCCCACCGATCACGAATCAGGAGGAAGCTGACAACACTGCGGATCCGAAGTACTGCGCATATCACAGGAGGATCCTTCATCCCACCAAGGCCTGCTTTACTCTAAAGAACAGTATCCAGACCTTGGTTGAAGCCGGCGTCATAACGCTGGAGTAAGCCAGTCAAGAACGGCGAGACTCTAGTGGGTGCACGAGTATAAACTGTATCCCCTAACTCCGACCGGTATAAGAGTATAAACTGCTCCCTGATACTCCAATAGGTATAAGAGTCTAAACTATTTCCTTTCTTCCACGGGAAGTTCCTGGAGAGTGCCATGCGTAATATTCTTAGGGATAACCCGATCATTATGAATAAAGTGATAAACGTTAAACACTCTTGAAATCACTGACGAATTGTCAGAACCCTGTTTTTGTTAAGTCTTTATCACTTAACATCAGAAACCCCCTTTGAGTAATTTGTACGAACCAACATCTTACAGTAATTTGTACTCTTACTCTCCTCTTCCACTTGGTCAAACCTTCCTACAGTTAGGACCACAACAAAAATCCCCTCTCGATTCCTTCAATGAACGAGAGGCCCACAAATTGAGCGATCAAACCTTCCTACAGTTAGGATCGTCTCAAACCTCCCATTTGGTCAAACCTTCCTACAGTTAGGACCAAAACCAAAATCCCCTCTCGGTTCCTTCAATGAACGAGAGGTCCACTTACAAATCGAGCGATCAAACCTTCTTACAGTTAGGATCGTTTTAAACCTCCCGCTTGGTCAAACCTTCCTACTGTTAGGACCACAACCAAAATCCCCTCTCGATTCCTCCAATGAACGAGAGGTCCGCTTTCAAATCGAGCGATCAAACCTTCCTACAGTTAGGGTCATCTCAAGCTCCCGCTTGGTCAAACCTTCCTACAGTTAGGACCAAAACCACAATTCACTCTCGATAAACGAGAAATTCATCTTTAGTTCGATAATCAAACCTTCCAACAGTTAGGGTTATCTAAATCTCTTCGATTCTCGGAGTGGAGATCCCACTCTTAGTTTCACCTTTCTGGATTCTGGGGGTGGAGATCCCACCTCGAGTCTCCTTTTCAAATTGGGAATAGAATATAAAATTCTTCCTTCCCACACCAACTCTTTTTCCAAAATTTATAAAATTAAGATTCATCCTAGGAAGTTTATCCTGAATCCTAAGCAGGGATAAGTCTGCGCCTAACACGCGCTGCCGGTTTAGTCTTTTTTCCGATTGAAAAATACACCAGAGTTCAATTCTGGGGTATTTTATCCTGAAACCTAAGCAAGGATAAGTCCGCGCCTAACACGCGCCACCGGTTAGTTCTTAACCGTTAAAAAGAACACTCGTCCACATATTCAACATTGTGGTAGGTTGTTATTAATAACACCGAAATCCATGTCTCATACGCATGGGGAATTTCATCCTGAATCCTAAGAAAGGATATGCCGACGCCTAACACGCGTCGCCGGTTTAGTCTTTCGCCGATTGAAAAAGACATCAGGGTCTAAACCTGGGGAATTTTATCCCGAAGCCTAAGTAGGGATAAGCCAACGTCTAATACACGTTGCTGGGTAGCCTATTCCCACAACAATGGCGAAGTCTACATATTCGAAGTTGTAGCACAAAGTCTAAGGGATTTCATTCCTTTAGCACAACGTCACATGCGGAACGGACTAAAACAATCCGCATGCTAGCCCGACTCAAACGGTAGTCGGTAAAGGCTAATCAAATCCGTTTAAGGCTGGGGGTTAGCCAAAAACCCTAAAGTCAGCACCTCACACGCGTCGCCGGGTAGCCTATTCCCGTAACAAGTGGTAAAGTCTATGTATTCAACATCATAGCACAAAGTCTAAAGGAGTTCATTCCTCTAGCACAACGTCACACGCGGAACGGACTTAAACAATCCGCATGTAAGCCCGATTCAAACGGTAATCGGTAAGAGCACCTCAAATCCGTTGAAGGCTGAGGATTTACCAAAAATCCTAAGTCAACGTCTCATACACGTTGCTGTTTAGTCTTTTCACAGGAGAAAGACGAAGTCTACATATTCAATATCGTAGCACTAAAAGGGTTAACTCTTTTAGCTTAACGTTACATGCGGAACGGATTTAGACAATCCGCATGCTAGCCCGACTCAAACGGTAGTCGGTAAAGGCTCATCAAATCCGTTGATGGCTGAGAATTTGCCAAAAATTCTATAAGTACAAGTCATTGACGCATCAATTCTATGGATTGGTCTCGTGACTCAAGTATCCGCCACGCTCCAATACCTTAAGAGCTTAAACTGTGCATACTCCAGCAGACGTACGAGTATAAACTGTGTCAAACGTCAAACAGCGCATTACAATGGAGCCTGGACGCCGGACAACGCGCCGCAATGAAGCTCAAACGCAGGACAACGCGTTGTAAATGGAGATTCAACGCAGTCAATCGATGATCAGTTCTATGTTGAAGCAACCAACTCGAGCTAAAAAAATCAAGAAATCAAGAATCGGTTTCAAGTTCAAAATTCCAACAACGGTCAGACAATAAATGCAGCACCGGAACCCTTACAGACGTTCGACAAAGCACCGAATAGCCTGAAGGAATTGAAGGAATCCAGAACAGAAGCCATTCCAAAGTCCCGCTACACCGACTGAAGGTTGGGACAATCACATCCAAAGTATTCCAGACTCTTCTATAAAAGAACGAGGCTGAAATACTTTGGAGGGGGTATCTGTAGGCGTATAAAATTGCCTATAGGTCCCACAACACAGCTCGATACGGTGATTCGACAAATCAACGAACCATCGAGTGACGAAGCGACGAGGTCAACAAATTGCACGCAAACAATGTCAATCGCGTGCGGAATCAATCCAACGGTTCGAGGAGTCAACAAGTCATCTAAACAAGAGCAAACTCGGATGAACCACGATCGAATCAAGATCGGTTTCGGACTCGAACTCAGAAGCGGATTAACTGCCATAGTTGGAATCAAGTCAACAAGTCAATTCTAAACCAAGTTAACCACAAACCGAATCACGTCCGAACAACACAGAACCGGAAACAACGGGGAACAACGAAACGACGGAAAAACCCACCTAAGGGGGCTCGGCCAAAGCCGAGCCACCCATAGGTGGCTCGGCCAAGGCCGAGCCACCCA
>BQKN01060650.1:69014-86165 GCA_022839385.1 Asparagus kiusianus | reverse complement strand
GGCCAAGGCCGAGCCACCTGTGGGTGGCTCGGCCAAGAGCCGAGCCACCCACAGGTGGCCCGGCCCAGTTCTGTGCCCGGGGCACAGTTTCGAGCGCCTATAAATAGGCCTTGTGCTCATTTGTTTCGGAGGTTGGATTTGGGAGGAGGCGAAGCCCTGCAGGATTGAAATCTCAGATCTAAAAAAGATTGGAGCTTTAGAAGATTGAAGACTTGGACTTTGAGATCCGGTGCTCGGCGATCATCCACGCCAAATAAGGCAAGAGTTCGAGAGGGATCGGATCTGAGATCTATACGATTTTCCTCCGGATCTAAGCTTGGTTCTTAGATCCTGAGAAGAGTCTCGAATTCGCTTGGTCGATTTCGACACTTGGGCTACTATTTCCTTGGTGAATTAGTACCCCACACGGCTATTATTTCCTTCGTGAGATAATACCCGTCATATCGTGTAGATCCGACCGGATCGAGATCACGCGGTGGTCCACGGCAAACAACCCCGGCGCAGGCAAACAACCCACACAAGCGAGTGACCGCAAAACAGGAGCTCGCGATTCGTTCGACAAACAAGGATAAAATTTGTAATCTTTCTTTTTCTTATTTTTGATTTTCATTGTAACCGGATCTTATAAAAAGACCGGATCTTTGTAACCGATAAACAGTTATTGAGATGGCAATGATATCAATGAAGAAAGACAAGAATTTTCCCGCGAACAGGTACATCTACCATTGACAAATGAGTCGAATGATCCAGAATTTGTGCATTCCATAACTGTCTTTGTGCTTCTCGCTCCTTTAGATAACTTGCAGGAGGCAAGCGTGGATCTTGGGAATAAAGAGGCTAGCGAACCCATAAGAGGCAACTCAATTCTATTGGTTTTAGTCTCTTTATTCTTCTTTGGTACTTATATTCTCTTATGTCAGATTTCTCTATTGATGATTTTGATGGAGAAGGCTTGATCGCGGACACTCCTATACTCCACTTCATGTATAATTCTCCTCAGTTTGATGGTCAGTTGCCTGGAGATATGTTTTCTGAGCCCGTATTCGATAAGAATCTTGAGGATGATTCATTCAAAGGTATGTGCCTCCTCCCGAATTAATTATAGGACTAGCCAATTTTGACTAATGCAGCTATAATGTGATGCCTCTGAGAACTCTGTTTTGCATTTGACAGGAGTTTTTGTTGAGACCGATCCTGTTGAGCCGGCTGTGAGACCAACTACCCCGGTTGATACATCCACAGCGGTTACACCTCCACAATCCCCAGTGATTCAGGAGGGTATGAATTAAGCAACTGAAAGTACTACTTATTCCTTTCTCAAGGCCTCTTTTTGACAGATTTTTCCTTCTTTGTGTAGGGGTTTCTTCTCGGCTCCATGTCCTTGCTATCAGATAACGATCCTGAAAAGATCGTCATCTGCATAGAAGTCCGCTCCTTCTTCTCCTTCATGAATGCTATGATTGGCAAGCTCTTGCATGGTGGACTCCTTCTTCGCCAATTCAGGCCTTTTCTTGACTCCAAAGTCAATTTGATAAGGGAAGCAGGATATCCGGATTTGGCGAAGGCTATATTTGACGACCTCGACTGCTTAGAGCATGAGCTTCAGATGTTTCGTGAGCTCCGAGATGCAGGCACCTCCTCATTTATTGCTGCTGAGCTGGATACCCGCTTACAGTCACTGCGTGAGACTCAGGTTGTTGCTGGGCTCGAGGTTCAGATGCAGCGGGGCCGAGTAGATCGAGTCAAGACTGACCTTGCTGCTAGATTATCTTCGCTTGCCGAGCTCGACCTTTTCGTTACCTCTTGTGAGACCAAGGTAGAACGGCTCAGAAGAGAGCTTTGTGAAGAAGAGGAGAATTTGGGTATTCTTCGGATGATGAGGACACAGGATCAGCAAACCTGCACTGCTTTATCCGATGAGTTGAAATCCTTAAAGCAGAAGCTGGTCGAGACAGAGGAGATTACTGCGAAGAACTCAGCCATCACCGAGGAGTCCATCAGAGCTGAGCTTAGGCCAGCTTATGATGATAAGCTGTCTAAGCTTAATCAGCAGATTTTTGGCCACGGGCTCGATATGTGATTTTGTTTACTGAGTATTTTGACTTTTGATTCTCTTAGTGAAACTGGTTTTTATCTTTATTTTTATTATGATTCGTCACTCCGTTTGAAATGATTGACCATAATATTCATAGGATTTTTGGCAAACCCCCAGTCATCAACGGGTTTGATGAGCCTTTACCTACTACCGTTTGAGTCGGGCTAGCATGGGAATTGTTTAAATCCGTCCGCATGTAACGTTGCACTCAGAGATTGAATTCTCTAAGACTTTGTGCTATGATGTCGAATACATAGACTTCACCATTGTTATGGGAATAGGCTACCCAGCGACACGTGTTAGGTGTTGACTTTAGGATTTTTGGCTAACCCCCAGCCTTCAACAGATTTGATTAGCCTTTACCGACTACCGTTTGAGTCGGGCTAGCATGCGGATTGTCTACATCCGTTCCGCACGTGATGTTAAGCTAAAAGAGTTAACTCTTTTAGTGCTACGATATTGAATACGTAGACTTCGTCTTTCTCCTGTGAAAAGACTAAACAGCAACGTGTATGAGACGTTGACTTAGGATTTTTGGCAAATCCTCAGCCCTCAACGGATTTGATTTGCTCTTACCGACTACCGTTTGAGTCGGGCTAGCATGCGAATTGTTTTAAATCCGTCTGCATGTAACGTTGCGCTCAGAGATTGAATTCTCTGAGACTTTGTGCTATGATGTCGAATACATAGACTTCACCATTTTTACGGGAATAGGCTACCCAGCAACGTGTATTAGACGTTGACTTATCTCTACTTAGGTTTCGGGATAAAACACCCCAGAATCAACTTCTGGTGCCTCTTTTTACAGGAAAAAGACTAAACCGGCGACGCGTGTTAAGCGCCGGCATATCCTTTTTTAGGATTCAGGATGAATTCCCCATGCGTGTGAGGCATGGATTTTAGCGTTATTAATAACAACCTGCCACAATGTTGAATATGCGGACGAGTGTTCTTTTTAACGGTTAAGAACTAACCGGCGGTGCGTGTAAGGTACCGACTTATCATTTCTTAGGTTTCGGGATAAAATACCCCAGAATCGAACTCTGGTGTCTTCTTCTTCGGAGAAAGACTAAACCGGCAGCGTGTGTTAGACGCAGACTTATCCCTGCTTAGGTTTCGGGATAAAATACCTAGGATGAATCCTAAATTTTGGAAATTTCTTGGAAAAAGGGTAGTGCGGGAAAGGAATAATTTTATATTCTATTTCTCAATCTTCTTTTATGGTGAAGAAAACCCGAAAACAAGGAAGGAAGAGTTTTATATTCTATTCCTTGATTCTGGAAAGGAAGAATTTTATATTCTATTTCCAGGGCAAAAGAAACTAGAAGTGGGATCTCCACTTCGAGAATCTGGAAGATCTAGATAAATTTACCTTTTATAGGATTGGTTATCTGATCGAAAGATGAGTTCCTCGTTTATCGAAGTGAAATTTCAACTTTGGTTATAACCATAAGAAGGTTTAACCAAAGAGAAAAGAGAGGGGGAGTTCTTTCGTTTATCGAAAGGGGACTCCGAACTGAATGCGGACCTCTCGTTCATGGAAAGAGTCAAGAGGGTCAAAAGAGTATTTTTGGTGGACTCACTGTCAATTGAAAGTGATCAGTGAGGGATTTTGGTGGTAAAAAGATTTTGGGTTATCCTCTAGGATATTAAATGTAATATCCCTCAAGGAACTTCCCGATAAATGAGTTATCCTGAATGTACTAGGGATAGTACTTTTTCAGGAACTTCCCATTTATTAGCATTAATTGCCTGACGCCCTCTAAAGAAATTAGGCGATAAGCACCATTTGAATAGACTGTGTCTATTACAAACGGTCCTTCCCATTTGGGTTCGAATTTACCCTTCTTCTTGGAGTTGAGGATTATCGGTCGGCGAGCAGCGAGGACCAGATCTCCCTCTTTGAAGCTTCTCTGTCGGACCCTCTTGTTGAAAGCCCTAGATATCCTGGCTTGGTAGAACTCGATGTGTTGTTGAGCTTCCAAGCGTTTTTCATCCAACCTCTCGAGTTCTTCGAGACGTTTTTGATGCTGCTCTTCGGTCGTCATCCCCGTTGCGAGAGCGATCCGAAGGGAGGGGATTTGAATCTCCAACGGTAGCACTGCTTCACATCCGCACACCAATAAATATGGGGTGGCTCCCGTAGGCGTACGTATAGTAGTACGATAAGCCCATAGCGCTTCGCCGAGTTTATCGTCCCAGTCTCGTTTATTGGTCTTCACGAGTTTTGATAAGATCTTGATGATCGTCTTGTTGAAAGCCTTGGCTAATCCATTCGCAGCGGGATAGTAAGCCGTCGACGAAATATCTTGGATCTTGAATTTGTCACAGAATCTGACAAAGGCATTGCTAATGAATTGCGGACCGTTGTCGTGGATAATCCACCTCGGTACGCCATGTCGGTAGATAACATGATGCTTGATGAAGTTGATGACGTTGTTTATCTTCACTTCTTTAAGCGGAATTGCTTCAGCCCACTTTGAAAAGTAGTCCGTAATGGCGAGAATAAACCGATCGCCTTTAACTGAAGGAGGAAAGATAGGCCCGACAACGTCCATGCCCCATGTCTCGAATGGCCAAGAGGTGGTTGACATGTATAATCGCTCCAGTGGTTGGGGCATATAATTCGCATGCACTTGACAGGCGTGACATTCTCATGCGTACTCGACTGCATCACGTACCATCGTTGGCCAGAAATATCACATTCTTCTGATTCGATCGTACAGCTTGGGACCAGGCTGATGCGCACCGCATTCTCCTTCATGTGCTTCCTTAAGAACTTCTTTTGCTTCTTCGTTCGAAAGACATCGGAGGAGCAAATCATCATACCCTCGACGGTATAATGTACGGGTCTCCGTGTTATAGAAGAACCGTGGTGCTCTTCGGCGAATAGATTCTCTTTCTTTTACGTCCTCTGGTAAGATTCCATATTGGACGTAGTCAATGATGGGAAAGCGCCAATCTCGGGACTCAGACCCGATTTGGGTTGAGTTCACCTCCTTGGCGTTTATGTTCTTGTCATCTTCCTCTTCAATATCCATATCGTATATGGGTATACAGAGTTGATGTGATCTCACTGTGACTAGCAGTTCAGTTTCGGGCAGCTACGCAAGTGATACTGCTAGTGCTGCCAGTGCATCCGCATAAGCATTCTGGAGACGCGGGATGTATTCGATAAAGAATTCTTTGAAAGATTCCGCCATTTTGATGGCCTCCTGGTGGTATGGGATCAGGTCTTGGTTCCTGACTTCATACTCTCCTCGGACTTGGTTAACGATTAGCTGAGAATCCCCGAAAGCTTCGAGATATTTGACCTCCAGCTCTTTGGCGAAACTGAGTCCAATGAGGAGCGTGTTATACTCGGCTACGTTATTAGAGCACGGACCAGTCAATGAATAAGCCCGAGGCATCACATGCTTCCCTGGAGAAACTAGGACGACTCCAACTCCGGAGGAGACTTTAGGACATCCCGGGGTTACCACCTTATTAACTGCTCTCGAGGCACCATCAAAATACAGTTGCCATACTTGCTGATGTGACGTTTTGTTAACCTCGTGGGTTTCATATAGCAAGTCATCATATACTTCTGCCGCATCCGTTGTTGGACTTGCCGCCAAAAGATCACAAATCGCTTGTCCATTGACCGACTTCTGCTGTTTGAAGTGCAAATCATACTGGGACAAGAGAAGGGCCCACTTCGCTAACCACCAATTCATCGAACCCGGTTGCGTCATAAACACCCGTACTGGATTAACATTAGAAATGACGTAAATCGTCTGCCCAACCAAGTAATGCCGCATCTTCTGTACTTCGAATACTAATGCGAGACATTCTTTCTCGATCATCGGATATCGAGACTCGGCGCCTATCAAGGTCCGACTTAGATAATAGACTTCCTGTTCGTGACCATTATCATCGTCTTGTGCTAATAAAGCACTTATCGAATGGTTCATCGCCTTGATGTAAATCAAGAACGGTTTACCTGATTTTGGTGCGACAAGAACAGGGGGATTCGTCAGATAGGTTTTGATATCTTCGAGTGCTTTTTGGCAGGCGTCGTCCCAAATAAACGACACACCTTTCTTGTTTAGCTTAGAGAACGGCTGGCATTTCCCAGAGAGGTTTGAGATGAACCGTCGGATGTAAGCTAAACGCCCTTGCAATCCTCTAAGTTCTCTTAGATTTCTAGGGGGTTGCAATTCATTTATCGCCTTTACCTTATCAGGATCGATGTGTATACCTTTAGTGGTGATGACGAATCCAAGGAATTTTCCGCTGGACATTCTAAGAAAGGATTTTGTGGGATTCATCTTCAACTGATGACTCCGCATGAGATCAAACATCGTCCTAAAGTCCTTGATGTGATCTTCTTTGTTGCGGCTTTTCACCACCAAATCATCAACGTAGCATTCAACCGTTTTCCTGAGATGCTTCTGGAAAATTTTAGTCATCGCTCGTTGGTATGTGGCGCCTGCGTTCTTCAGACCAAAAGGCATCACTGTGTAACAGAAGACACCAAGGGGCATTCTGAACGCTGTATGCTTCTCGTCATCCGGGTGCATCTTGATTTGATTATACCCCGAAAAGCCATCCATGAAGGATATTCTCTCGAATCCGCATGTATTGTCGATAATAACATCCGTGATCGGGAGAGGAAAATCGTCTTTCGGACATGCCGCATTCAGATCCCTGAAGTTGATGCATATTCTGATCTTACCATTTTTCTTCATGACTGGGACGATATTAGCTAACCAGTCCGGATGCTGCTCTTCTCGGATAAACCCCGAGTCGATCAATTTCTTGACCTCTGCCTCGATGGCTTCCATAATCTGCGGACGAAACCGTCTCTGCTGTTGTTTGATAGGTTTAGCATCCAACTTGATATCGAGGCGGTGCATCGCCACATTGGGGTCGAGCCCTGGCATGTCTTCGTAGTTCCAAGCGAAGACGTCGATGTATTCCCTGATGAGGGCGATTAATTCTTCCTTCTCATCTGGGGGAAGACTGTTGCTGATGAATATAGGCATTGGGTTGGCCTCATCACCCATATTAATTTGGACTATTTTGTCCTCTGTGGGGGGTTCTCTCTGTTCGAACCTATCTCCATACTGCAGGTTCAAATGATGGACCCATGGGTCTTCCCACGTTGGCATATGCTCATCATCCTCCATCGTAGATGGATCAGCTGAAGTCATGTTGGACATTAAGGTTTTGAATACTTCCCCCAAGATTGCATCGGAGTCCCATCCTGAGGCATCTGCCAAGTACCCATCCTTGGCTTTGTTAGCAATTTGATCAATGATTTGCCAACCACATTCGTCATCAGATGAGGATGCGTAGCCTAAGCCTCTTTTATGACGGTAATAATTATCTGGTTTCCCTTTTGGTACATATGCCGCTTTGACTGGGACACGGGAACCTCGATCGAAGTATAAGCCTTCTCCGAGTGTGAAATCATATCCTTGTCTTTCCATGAGCTTGCGTGCTTCCGGACTGTACTTAGATAAATACAAACCAGATTTGTCTTCATCTTCGTCTTCCCTTAGGAAATGATCTGGCAACGGAAGATTTTCTCCTTTACCGTAAACCAGTTCTTTTTCACCTCCTATTCTGCCAGGGAGAATTATGGTTGTTCCGAAAGAATGCTGAGGGCTTTTCTTTGTAACATAGGATGATCGAAGCGGCATATACCAATCTGGACTATCATACAATCCCTTTAACGTATCATCAAGAGACAAGGAGTACTCTAAATCATGATTTATTTCAATACCGGCAAGTTGCCAATTACAACCGCCATCTGACGATTGTTCATCGTCAAGATTGATTACAAAGGGTACAATGTCATTTAAAACAAAACCACCATTATAATCGAATCCGGCCTCGGAATCAGCTTCTTCTCCGCTGTCCGTGCCTTGGAGCGATGGTTCTGTATCGGATTCGTTACCATAAAGGAGAGAATCAGTGAAGTAATTCTCATACCCTTTGAATGGTTGCTTATCCGCGACCACCGTCCTGACCCTTCCATCAGTATCGACATATTTCAAACACTAATGTAGAGTAGAGGGAACTATAACATTACTATGGATCCAAGGTCGACCCAATAGTAAGTTATAGGATGTCTCAGCATCAATCACGTAACACGTGACCTCCGTCTTCAGATCGCCCATTTGACACTTTATTCGGATCTTCCCCAAAGGCCTTGACCCGCTGGTGTTGAATCCATAAATCACCGTGCCTGTAGACGCCAATTTGCTGACTGGAATACAAAGGCTATGCATCAGGCGCAGCGGCATAATGCTCACAGCGGAACCCGGATCCACTTGTATTCGGTTAACTTCGCTGGAGCCAATATACCCGACAAAGTACAGGGGCCGATCATGATTTGAATTCTTCGTCTGCATGTCCTCTTTGGTAAAGGTGATGCATGGGATGTTCTTAGCTGCCACGTTACACTGTTGAGCTAATAGTTTTAGTTCTTCGGGGGCCGGCTTGATCCGAGTGAGGAACGCTTCTGAGTCGGCTAAGGCCTCTTGTAAGGCTTCCCTGGTCTCTTTGGACAACCGCAGCAACTCATAGAGTGTTATCCGCGCCGGAATATTGGCTAATTGGGCCATTATGTCGAAACTACGTGGAGTATTCGAACTTCCCGGTTTATCTCCTCCAATTGGACGATTGAAGCGAGACTGCTTCGGGTTCTGAACCTCCTGAGGTCCCTTCTCTTTTTGTTTATCCACCGGCTGTCGTCGAGTCTCTTCAACCGGTTTAGGGACTGTAATCACCCCCAGCTCCGTGAGAGTCTTGACTGGTCCCCGTTTTATCACTCCCTGCTTAGCTAACTGCTCATTGGGTGACGGATAATTGAAGTGGTACTGGTTTCCACTTCTGGTGGCGAAGACTTCTTGTTCTTCTTCGGAGAGCGGGAAAGCGGGGATTCTTTCATCATCTTCTCCTGGGATAGCAGAGACTCCGCAACAAGACTTCTCTTTCCCTTTTGACTTCTTCTTGAATGACGATCCGGCCCATTGTTCATCTTCAATCAGGTCGGGGTGCACCCAGAGAATTTCACCGTTTGGGGCTGTATGTGACACAAGTCCTTTTTGGCGCTGCCCGTGCGGGTCATCATTTACTGTCTTCACCCCGACTTTGGTAACGCGCTTTGGCTCGAACCAAGCTGTAGGCACTGATCCAAAACTGATTGACACCGCGTTTGCTCCCACATTCTTGGCTGGTTTCGGGGTTATGACCCCTACGTCGATCAACGCCAGGATTTTGTCCTTGAGGTGGTAGCAAGACTTTGTTGGGTGGTGGACTGCTCTGTGGTACGCGCAGTACTTCGGGTCCGTCACCTTGGTGGCCCCTTCGTGATCTACGATTGCTGGCAACTGGATTTTGTTGTTTTCTAACAAATACTTGAAGATGCCGGGAACTTCATCATCCTTGAAAGAGTAGACTTTGGGAAACCTCGGCTCTGAAGACTTTTGCTTCTGAGGCTGTTGCTGCCAATGCGGCTGCGATTGTTGTGGCGCTCGTTGCTGCTGTTGTTGCTGAGGTTGCAATTGAAAAGTTTGGTTAGCATCAACGGCATTAGCATGAGCTTTACCTTTCCCTTTTTGGTTGAAGTTCTGTTTCGGAGGATTTGTTGCCGGCTGGCCTCTCTCCATCTTCTTTCTCCTGAGGAATCGCTCAGCTTGTTCCCCTCGGACTTTCAAATCCTTCCATGTCTTGGATGGTGCTGTACCCATTGCTTCCAACACGTCCAGCGAAAGGTTGTTGTGGCAGGTTTGGAGGATGAAATCCTCAGAGATTGGGTCCCGGCAGTTCATTGCCTTGTTTCGGAACCTTTTGACGAAGGTGTCGACTAACTCCCCGTCCTTCTGCTTCTCGTCGAGCAACGATCCGATAGATATCTCGGTATCGTCATCGAAGAAGTTGGTGAGGAACTTGGTCTCCATACCCTCCCAGCTATTTATGCTGCCTGGCTTGAGGCATCGATACCAATCGAAGGCGGCTCTGCGAAGAGTGCCAATGAATAACCGCACCATCAGAGGCTCATTACCAGAGATTACCCCCAAGTGCGATTTGAAATAAATCAAATGCTGAGTTGGTGAACCCATCCCATTAAACGGCGTGAAGTTAATTAGACTGAACTTCGCCGGATATGGGATTGATTCCCACTCTCTTGGGTATGGACAAGGAATGCCCGTCTTTTTCGTCTCTTGAGCGGAAATCAATGTATTGATTTTGCTCTCAAGGTTTTTAATTTTCAGGCTTTCACCTGTGTCTTCGCTAGCATTCTCATTGCCACCACCTGGGTTGATGGGAGGGTTATTAGCGTTATGAGCCCCATTTGTACATGTGTCCTCATCTTCCAGGTTGTTCTGGTTATGACGACTTGGTTCGCCTTGTTGGTTCCTCAATGCTTGGATCTGTTGGTCATGCATCTCTCTCATGTTCTGCATGGCCATCTGCATCTCAAACCTGAAGCTTTCCTGTTGTTTGGCCATGGCTTCCTCAAGCATTTTGGCCACTTGCTCCGCTCTTATCATGAATGACTCACGGGGTTGTCCTTCACTGGACACGGTATTATCAGACGTGATTGCTGAGCCGACATCTGATTCTTCATCTTCCGAAGGTACTTTTGTCCGGACCCTACTGTACGTTCCTCGCTTGATGGCTCCAGACTGTAGACGGGTCATAGGCCGGGATGCTTATGGAATCGACTCAGGATTATTCCGTGTCGATGTCCCTTTGCTGGTCATGTTAATGGTGACCCTTGCATAGCCATCATTTTCGACCACCGTTCTTCGTCTTCGGAAACGCCTAGACTTTGGCCTTGGCGCTTCAGTGCTGAGTCTTTCGAATACCGAGACTCTCTCGGGAACTGCCTTGACACAGTTGCATTCAGACAGTACCGCCCGAATGAGCTTTGAGCATGGACACTGAGTTTCGAGCCTTTGAGGGCTTCTCTTTCTGGATTTACTCGTACCCCCAGCATGATAGTACAGCTTGTCCGTTTGAAAGTTGGAGCAACCTATCGTGTGTTGGCACGATTTCCCAGGTGTAACATCCTCGTCATCGGACGACAACGTTTCCTTCTGAGAAATAATTGCCTTTTTTGGGCTTTCGAGAGTTACACGCCTCGAAACGCGTCTTTGTGGACGTGACTCTTCAACGGGCTCCTACACTTGAATGCGCAAAGTTGTGTGCTTGGGTGCCACCATTTTCTCAAAATGCTGAGGGTTGCGGCGACCCCCAGCTTGTTAAATTGTTTGGGACTTCGTCATTGGCCCCAACCGCTCCTGGACTAGAGCTTTGCCTCATTCTTTGGGCAGTGGACCAAGACGCTCCAAAACTGACTTCCTCTTCTGGGACGATCCTGCGGGATCTCCCGAAACAGTTGTTGAAGTCGTCGGCGATTTGAGTTGATTCGCCGGAGGTTGAACTTGTGGAGGCTGCAATTGTTGCTCCTTAGTCTGAACCACCGCTTCAGACTTCGGCCTCCAAACTCTGCGAGTTAATTGTGGCTTCTTGACCACTTCTTTCTGCAGCTTCCGACGGGCTTCTTCAGCTTTAGCCCGAGCCTGCGCTGATAATGCGCGGCGTTTGCGGATACGCTCCTCCAGCGTCGAACGGTTCCATTTGACACGGACCCACTCCATTGTTGATGGCTTGGAGGAACCACCCTTCACTTGTTGTTGAGGCTGTTTACCTCGTTTGTTCTTTAGATCCGCGTTGTAGCGGACCCCGTCAACAGACTCCATGGCCTTTGCGAATTGCTTCGCAAGGCGTTGACGCTGCCTCTGGCGAGCTCTCTTAGAGAGAGTCACCACGCCTTCAATGGCGGATTTGACCTGCATGGAGGCCGATGGAACTTCACCCGACGTAACTTCGGCGTCAATCGGGGTGAGGTTGTCGTTGGTAGCTTCGACTTCTTCGTACCAACGAACCTTCCTCTTGGAGGAGAGCTTCTGGGATTTCTTGGACTGACAGGGGGAGGCTGATCCAGACGAGGACACGTACTCCTCGTACTTCTGCTGGTCGAACTCATATTCGACCTCCTCCACGATCGGGATCGAGATCCACGGCTGCGACGCTCCGATCTCGGCAGCGAGATCGGTGGCTCCCACTGTGGTCGCCAGATTGTTCGCGGGAAAAACTGATGCTTTCTTCATTGACGATTCCATTGCACTCTTAAAGAACATTTTTTTGCGTTACAGAAAGATCCGGTCTTTTTATAAGATCCAGTTACAATGAAAATCAAACAAAAAAGAAGAAATTACAACTTTGTTTCCTTATTTGTCGAACGAATCGCGAGCTCCTGTTTTGCGGTCGCTCGCTTTGGTGGGTTCTTTGCCTGCGCTGGGGTTATTTTCCGTGGACTACCATGTGATCTAGATCCAAGCAGATCTACGCAATATTACGGGTATTATTTTACCAAGGAAATAATAGCCGGAGGGATTATTTCACCAAGGAAACAACCGCTCAAATCTCGTGATCAAAGACCAAGCTTTGATCCGGAGTGTAGCAACGTAGATCTGAGATCTCAATCCTCTCGAACTCCTGCCTTTGTGTGATGCGGGTGCTCGCCAAGAATCAGATCCGAATATCCAAGTCTCCAAGCCTTCAAACTCAAGCATGAGCTCTCAATCCGGCAGAGTTTCGGCTCTTCAGAAATCCTCCAAAAGGTCCTCCAAAATGATGAATGACAGCCCCTATTTATAGGCAACCAGATCTGTGCATTTGGCACAGATCTGGTCGGCCACCTCAGGGTGGCTCGGCAGTGGCCGAGCCACCCTGAGGTGGCTCGGTTTTTGCCGAAGCCCCTTGGGGTGTTTTCCGTCATTTTCCGTCTTCCGGTTCTGTATTCGATTCATCCGGGCTTCAATAGTCCGAATCTTCATTTAGCAGTAAATCCGTCTTGGTATTTGAGTTCGAATCTGTTTTATGGTTGGACGACTCATTGACTCCCCGAACCGTTGGATTGGTTCCGCATGCGAATGTATTCCGTTGCTTGTGTTCAATTCGTTGACCTCGTCTCTTCGTCACTCAAGCGTTCGTTGATTTGTCGAATTCTCGTGCCAAGCTGTGCTAAGGGATCTATAGGCAATTTTATACGCCTACAGGCACCTCGCCTTTACAAAGTTAGAAGTAACATCACAATGTTCATAAACAAAGTAATCGTGGAGTTCTAACAACAAACTACTAATAATACATGTAAACAATAACTAAAGTGACTATCTATATGTATTATTAGTATTTTCTATCCAACTAGCTAGGTGCACGGATAGATAATACTGATAATACGTATAGATAGTCACTTTAGGTATTGTTTACAGATATTATTAGTAGTTTGTTGTTAGAACTCCACGATGACTTTGTTTATGAACATTGTGATGTTATTTCTAGCTTTGTAAAGGCGAGGTGCCTTATTGTCATTTCCTATGTCGAGACGTTTGTACTCTGTTCAGATACTATTCCTCTTTCAGAGATTCTTTTCATTTATATCAGTGGTGGTTATTTCTTTCAGAATATTTGTTGTTTAATATTTCTTATGTACTTTCTCTTTTGCTTGTTTTGTATTCACACCTGTTTTTTATCTACACTTATTATTGATTCCACTAGATAGATACTTATTGTGATGGTGAAACATGTTATTGCATGGTATAGTGCATGGCAGGTTTGACATTATTGGTTTCACGTCGGACTGCAGCCATATTAAAACCAGGGGCATCACAGTTGGTATCAAAGCTCTAGTTCCAGTATCCTTAGGATCATTCTGTGTCGAGTCGTTGAGTTAGAGTAGAGTTTCTTAGGATTCATGTATAGAGTCCGCTAGAAATTTCTAGAATGAGTGAGGACGTTATATACACGTATTCAAAAATTATGAATTTTTTTATGATATTAAAAGTATTTGCGTGAATGATATATGATACGAGATCTATATATGTTTTGTTTGAAGAATCATAAACTTTCTCTCATGTGCTCAGATGGTAGCACGCGATAGACCTAGTACCTGGAGAACTGGTCAGGCAGAACCATAACAGACTCCACCAGAGCCACAGCAGGCTCCACCCGAGCTGCAGCAGGCTCCCCAATACTTGATAAATCTTATGGCTCCCATAGCCGCTAGGATGGCAGCTCTTGGGGGGTTTTCAGAGGAATGCACTAGCACCTACCCTATAGGTAGTTGCAGATGGAGCAACAAAACATGAAACTTGGCTCCGTCTGGTGGAGAGATACTAGAAGATGAGAGCACTGGAGTTTCAGGGATCGTCAGATTCACTTGCAGCACATAAGTGGAAGGAGGATGTGAGTAACATTCTTAAAATATTGAATGTGACTTCAGTTCAGAAGCAGAGACTGACATCTTATAGTCTCAAAGGAGATGTGGGGAGATGGTATCGGTTGCAGTTTACTCCAGATCAGAGGATGACACTCACATGGGAGGACTTCATCTATTTCTTTGATGAGCAATTTATCTCTTCTGCGGCATGGGCCGAGAAAGAGCTTGAGTTATCCACATTGTCTCAGGGAGACATGTCAGTAGCAGATTTTGAGAGCAGATTTATGAGCCTGCTTCATTTCACGGGCATGTGGCAGACCGGAGAGTGCCAGACTCAGATGTTTCTAGTGGGACTTCGCCCCAGCCTTCGTCGATACCTCGTTTCTAGGAGGTTTTATTTAGTTTGGGAAGTAGCGGATGCTGCCATATCTCAGGAGAATGAGTCAGCCTTGTTCACAAATATCATAGTCTATCATCATAAGGTCAAGGAATTCGTTCGACAACCAAAAACAAACTCAAATAAACATGCACAGCTGAAACAGACTGGCGGTCGACCATGGCGGTCGACCGCGATGGCTCCAGAGGCTAACCCAGCCTCTGTCCTGCACGCAGTCGATAGTGGCGGTCGATCGTGAACCCTGATTTCCAGATTCTCAATTTCTTTGTGTATGTCGTGTTCACGTCGTGTTTTTGTGATTCAAACGTGTTAAATTCTTCATGTAACTTTTATGCAAACATGCCACAGCAGATATGAACATCTGGAAACAACTCAACAACTATAAACATGATTTTATGCATTAGATTTGTATTCAAAATCCTAAAACATGCATTAAAGCTCAAAACAACAAATTAAACTTCTTTCTTCAAATTAATCACGTTTAAAAATCATCATCAGATCTTAATCACATCTGTAAAAATATTCTCAACCTTTTTAGCATGGAAAGACCTAATCTTTATACATATAATAGAAAAGAATTTGTCCTTTATACATAATCTATTCGTTTTGGCTCTACAAAACATGTTGAAATCTCTTTAAAAATGTTTTAAAAACTAGGAGGGGGATTAGTAAAGATGATACGCGCCTGTGGTTGTAGGAAAAGTTGTTAGAAGCAACTTCGAAGGAGATCTCCACTCCAAAAGCCAAAAATCAACAAAAACCCAACTTAAAAGCCTCCAATCTTCTCCAAGAATTCTCGGAATGAGGTGATCTAAGACTTTTCGGAAATATGTTGAAGAGGCCTACAACTTTGGTCTTTTACACTTTTCCAAATTCTAAATAAATCGGTGTATAAAATATAAAAACTCATAACTGGTCATTATTCCCAGATTTTCCCTCTTTTGGCCTTTGTGCATGTTTTGTGCATTTACACTCATATTTTCATAAATATACATTGAATTGATCTCAAATGAATTCTTATCATATCCAAACATTAAAATATATTATTTTTTACTATATAACATATTTATCATTATTTATCATAAAATATTCAAATTTACGGGGTTTTACATTCTTCCCCCCTTAAAAGAATTTCGTCCCCAAAATTTCACAATCACATCTCAAAGCTCAAAAACTGGGAAAACATAATAAGAAGGTGTAATTCATATTAAGAATTCCTTCTGCACCCATCTTATAGTATTAGCACAATGATATTTAAAGTTAACAACCTTGAATGCAAACATTCTCCCCTAAATCCCTAATTAAACGAAATTGGTACGTCGAGCGAAATAATCCAAACAAGGAAACCCTCATGTATATACCATATGTTTCAAATGATTAAAGATCAGGTGACAATATCTCCATTCTAGTGTTAAAGATAAATATAAATGTGGCTAAACTACATAGATAAAGATTACTATCAAAGCATATAAGCATAAGAATTTATCAACATCATACCTGTCCAAACAGGTGCAGGTAGTCGCGACGAACATCCTCCTCACGGTCCCAAGAAATCTCTTCGGCTCCTTGCCAGTTCCACTGAACTTTCACTAATGGAATGACTTTATTCCTAAGCTTTTTATTCTCTCTAGCAAGTATGCATATCGAAATCTATACGGTAGTCAAGTCATCCTGAATCTCAATCTTTGGTGAATCAATCACTCTCTGTTGCTCATCATCCCGCAGATGCTTCTTAATCATCAAAACATGAAAGACATCGTGTACACTCGACATCGATGTTGGAAGATCTAACCTGTAAGAAACAGCTCCAATGTGCTCGATGATCCTGAAAGGACTAACATATCTCGGGGCAAGCTTCCCCTGTCTACCAAATCTCTGAACGACCTTCATCGGTGATACTTTTAACATAACTGAGTCTCCGACCTAGAACTCTAAAGGTCGTCTCCTCTGATCTGCATAGCTCTTTTGCCGACTTTGCGCCGTAAGAATGCGCTCTCGAATCAATGCCACCTTCTCTATGGTCTGTCTGACTAACTCTGGACCAATCAATAAACTATCATCTAGCTCTGCCTAACATATAGGCGATCTGCAAAGTCTCCCATACAAAGCTTCATACGGTGCTATCCTGATGGTAGCTTGATAACTATTATTATATGCAAATTCAATCAGTAGGATGTGATCCTCCCAGCTACCCTCCATAATGCACGCTCTCAGCATGTCCTCTAAGATCTGATTCACCCTCTCAGTCTGACCATCTGTCTGGAGGTGAAAAATGCTGCTAAATGACAACTAATTGCCAAAAGCATCCTGGAAAGTCCTCCAAAAATGAGATGTGAAGCCTGAGCCCCGATCTGATACAATCGTCTCCGAAAACTC
>BQKN01060650.1:0-59014 GCA_022839385.1 Asparagus kiusianus | reverse complement strand
TTCGTGGGTGATCTTATTAACTAAAAACTTGTTCTCTTTGCAATATACAATAATAAGATCTATGTTTATACATAAACTAGCATGTTATGCTCACAAATCACAAGAAAATAATTATTAAAAAACATTTGAAAACTGGGTGAGGGATTAGGCGAGATGAAACTCGCCTGAGGGGTGACGAACAACTGTGGGTGAGGTCGGGAGGGGATTCTCCTTCGCTGAACACCGCTGGATCTCGTTCGAACTCCTCAAAATCCTCCAAGAATCGCCCAAATGATCAAATAGGGTTTGCAAGAGGGTAGGGGGAGGCTACCAGGGTTTTCTGTGATGAAAAGGAGGCTCTCCCAAATTATTTAATATATATATGAACCCTCAAAACCGACCCAAAACCCAAAACAACCCGGACTGGGAAAACCAGTCTGGCCGCTGCGCGATCGACCGCCGCGCCACGCGCGGTCGACCGCACAGCAGAAATCTGCTGCGCATGAACCTATCGTGTCCTGGTCTTTTCCACTTGATTTCTCTCACATAATCATACTTATTTGATCCCAAAATACTTGTTATCATACTCCTCTATCATATAAACATATATTTCACAATAAAACTCATTTATTAAATTCTACAGGGCTTTACATTCTTCCCCCCTTAAAAGAATTTTGTCCTCGAAATTCTGAAATCGCATCACAAACATTAATAATATGAGAGAATCATAACATCTCATAGCACCACTTTTCAGATATGAACATAGCGGTATTTAAGGTTAACAGTCTAGAATGTAAATACTTGCACCGTAATCCCTAACTAAATGGAAATAGTACGTCGGGCGAAAAATCCAAACAAGGAACCCGCCATATATATACCATGTATCCCAAATGATTACGGATTAAGTGTCAATACCCCCATTCTAGCGTTAAAGATAAATACAACTATTCCATAATCATCATAAATCATAATAAAACAAAAATTCAAACAATTTACCTTCTCAAACAGGTGTGGGTAGTTGCAACGTATATCCTCATCACACTCCCAAGAAATCTCCTCAGATCCTCTCCGGTTCCATTGGACTTTCACCAAAGGAATCACCTTATTTCGAAGTTTCTTGTCCTCTCTAGAAAGTATACAAACTGGGATCTCAATCGTAGTCAAATCATCCCGAAGTTTAATCTCCGGAGCATCTAATACTTGCTGTCTCTCCTCATCATGAAGGTGCTTCCTGAGCATAGAGACGTAAAATACGTCATGCACACTAGACATCGATGCTGGAAGATCTAGTCTATAAGATACAGTCCCAATCCGCTCAACAATCCGGAAAGGGCCAGCATATCTCAGGGTAAGTTTCCCCCGTCAACAAAATCGCTGCACACCCTACATCGGCGATACCTTCAGCATGATAAAATATCCAATCTGAAACTCCAAAGGTCATCGTCTGTGGTCCGCGTAGCTCTTCTGTCGACTCTGAACGGCTAGAATACGCTCCCTCATCAATGCTACCTTTTCGATAGTCTGCCTCACTAGCTCTGGTCCAAGCAACACGCTATCCTCCTGCTCTGCCCAACATACAGGGGATCTACAAGGCCTTCAGTACGATGCTTCATACGGAGCCATACCAATCGTCGCTTGATAACTATTGTTATAGGAAAACTCTATCAACGAAATATGATCCTCCCAACTGCCCTGGAAATCAATAACACAAGCCGTCAGCATGTCCAACACCTAGTTCACTCTTTCTATCTGACCGTCCGTCTGAGGGTGGAATACGCTGCTGTGTAATAACCTGCTACCGAATGAATCCTGGAAACTCTTCTAAAAGTGCGAGTTAAACACTGATCCTCGATCTGATACAATCGTGTCTGGAACTCCGTGAAGTCGAACTATCTCCCGAATAAATATCCTCGCATATGTCTCGGTGGTATAAGTGGTCCTTACTAGAATAAAATGTGCCGACTTCGTCAACCGATCCACTATCATCCAAACTGAATCATTCCCCTTCTTCGACTTCGGCAACCCTACAATGAAGTCCATGGAAATGTCCGCCCACTTCCACTCTGGAATGGGTAAAGGCTAAAGTGTCTCTGCTAGTCTCTAGTGCTTTGCCTTCACTTGCTGATAGGTAAAACACTTAGCCACATAATCTGTAATGTCTCTACGCATGCCACTCCACCAGAAGTGTCTCCTTAAGTCCTTGTACATCTTGGTGGTTCCTGGATGCACTGTATATCGGGTACGATGTGCTTCATCAAACAACTCCTTCTTCAGCTCCACACTGGCTAGCATAACTAATCGACCCTTCATTCGAATGCGTCCATCTGCTCCAATGGTCCCATCATCCTCGGGCTCTTTTGAAATCTCCTCCTTCCGGATTTGAATCCAAGAGTCCTCTAACTGAGCTCTGACTACCCTATCCCTCTAAGATGGCTGTAGTGATATAACTCCCAAATATGCACTGGTCCTGCCAATCTCTGGCCTAAAATCGAACTGACTAAGAGTGAGGAGATCTCGATACAACAAGCACCTCAAAGATGAAATCTGATGTCGACACTTCCTACTCAAAGCATCTGCTACGACGTTCGCCTTCCCCGGATGATACTGAATCGCAAACTCATAGTCCTTGATAAACTCAATCCATCGCCGCTGCCTCTTATTAAGTTCCTTCTGTGAGAAAATGTACTTCAGACTCTGATGGTCTATGAATAACTCGAACTGAACTCCATATAAGTAGTGTCTCCACGCTTTTAGCGCAAATACTACCACTGCTAGCTCCAAATCATGAGTGGGGTAGTTCTTCTCATGAACCCACAACTGCTGAGAAATGTATGCTACTACCCTCTTAGCCTACATTAGAACACCTTCCAAACCCGCTAACGATGCATCCGTGTATACAACAAACGTCTTGTCGCTGCTCGAAAAAGTAAGAATCAACGTCGTAGTCAACTTAGCCTTCAAGGTATCAAAAGCCTTCTGGCACTCCATGCTCTAAGTGAACTGTACACCCTTCTTCGTAAGGCGTGTAAGTGGCATTATAATCTTTGAGAAGTCCTGAATAAACTTCCTATAATATCCGGCTAATCCCACAAAAGCTACGAATCTCGGTAACCGTCTTTGGTGGTTCCTAATCAAGCACTGCTGACCTTAGCTGGGTCTACCGCTATACCCTCTCTACTGACAATATGGAGAAGAAACCTGACCTCAGAAATCCAAAACTCACACTTGCTGAACTTAGCATATAGCTGATGTTCACGCAAGGTCTGCAAAGCCAAAAATAGATGTTGCTCGTGCTCCATCTCCGATCTCGAGTAGATAAGAATATCATCGATAAACACAATCACGAACTGGTCCAAAAATGGACGAAAGACCCGGTTCATCAAATCCATGAATACTGTGGGTGCATTGGTCAATCTAAATAGCATAACCAGAAACTCGAAGGACCCATATCGAGTCCGAAAGGCGGTCTTAGGAATATCCATCTCCCGGACCCGCAACTGATGATAACCAGAATGAAGATCAATCTTTAAGAAATATTGCGCTCCCTATAGCTGTTCGAACAAGTCATCAATCTGAGGCAAAGGATATCTATTCCAGATAGTGACCTTGTTCAACTCACGGTAGTCAATACACAATCGTATACTACCATTCTTCTTCTTCACGAAGAGGACCGGCGTTCCCCACGAAGAATGACTCCTATGAATAAAGCCCTGAGCTAACAACTCGTCCAATTGGGTCTGTAGCTCTCTCATCTTAGCAAGTGCCATGTGATAGGGTGCTCGGGATATCGGAGCTGTGGCTAGCTACAACTCAATACAGGACTCAACCTCTCTCACAGGAGGTAACCCAGGTATGTCCTGGAAGACATCCTGATAATCCGAGATGACTCCAGTCTTACATATATCAACACTCTGCTCCCGAAGCATAACCTCTTTGATGTACGCCAGTAATGACTCCGCAAACTAGTTCCCCTGAGAGGTTGCCAAAACTAACTCGGACCCATCGGACGCCTGCAACTTGACTATTTTCGCAAAACACTCAATACAGACTTGGTAGGAAGATAGCCAATCCATACCCAGAATAACATCGAACTCTGACATGATCAACACTATCAGATCGACAATAAACTCAGACTTGTCTAAGCTGACAATACAACCCCTACAAATGCTCTCCTAGAGCGACATCTCACCTAAAGGGGTGGAAACTAACAAAGGAGTATCTAGAGGCTGAGCTACTAGCTCGAGTCTACTCATAAAAGCACAAGATAAGAAAGAGTGTGAAACTCCTGAATCGAAAAGAATACGGGTTGGAAGAGAGTTCACGGAGAACGTACCCTCCACTACAGCCCCGCTCGCTCTATGATCACGAGGGACTACTGCATAGACCCTACAGATGGCCTGAACCTACTCCGCTACTGGAGGTGAAGCATATGGAACTACCTATCCCTGAGAGACCTCCTGCACTGCACGAATCTGCACCTCAATCTTTGGTACCACTGGTGGTGCCTCTAGTCTCGCCTGCTGACCCTGACCTCGGCCCTGGGCTCTGTTCTGCTGCTAATTCTGCCCTCTCCCTTGCTGGGCTCCTGCTGTTGCACTGTGATAGTCTGATACTTTATGCTAAATCTTACGACAGTTATAACATGCACCCTGAAACTTGCGCTGCTAGGGCGCTCTCTGATCATGCTGAGGTCCTCTCCTATGAGGGCCCTGCTACTGCTGCTGGAGTCCTGGAAATGATCTCTTGTTCTTTCCCTTATCCTTGCTATTTCCCTCTTTGTCCTTCTGGAACAAGGTTGACTCATTCTCCTGACAGATGGCTACATCCGCTACCTCCCTAACTGAATAAAACCTCCTAGAAATAAGGTATCGACGAAGGCTAGGGCGAAGTCCTGCTAGAAACATCTGAGCCTGTCGCTCTCCGGTCTGCCACATGCCCGTGAAATGAAGCAGGCTCATAAACTTGCTCTCAAAATCCACTACTGACATGTATCCCTAAGACAATCTGGATAACTCAAGCTCTTTCTCGGCCCGTGTCACGGAAGAGATAAACTGCAAATCAAAGAAATATGTGAAGTCCTCCCAGGTGAGTGTCATCCTCTGATCTAGAGTAAACTGCAACCTATACCATTTCCCCGCATCCCCTTTGAGACTGTAAGATGCTAGCCTCTGCTTCTGAACTGAAGTCACATTCAATATCTCAAGAATGTTACTCACATCCTCCTTTAACTTATGTGCTGCAAGTGAATCTGACGATCCCTGAAACTCTGGTTCTCTCATCATCTGGTATCTCTCCACTAGACAGAGCCAAGTCTCCTGCTCTGCTGCTCCATCTGTAACTGCCTGTGGGGTAGGTGCTGGTGTATTCTCTTGAAAACCCACCGCAACTGGAGAAGCTGGTACAACCGGTGGTGGAACTACTAGTGGTGGTGGTGGGGTGATGTGGCTCGTCACAAGCTCCTCAAGAGCTGCCATCCTAGCGGTAATGGGAGCCATCAGATCTATCAAGTATTAGGGAGCCTGCTGCGGCTCGGGTGGAGCCTGCTGCAGCTCTGGTGGAGTCTGCTGTGGTTCTGCCAGACCAGTTCTCCATGTACTAGGTCTACCACGTCCTGCCATCTAAGCACATGAGAGAAAGTTTATGAGTCTTCAAACAAAACATATATAGATCTTGTATCATATATCATTCACGCAAATAATTTTAATATCATAAAAAAAAATTCATAATTTTTGAATACGTGTATATAACGTCCTCACTCATTCAAGAAATTTCTAGCGGACTCTATACATGAATCCTAAGAAACTCTACTCTAACTCTACGACTCGACACAGAATGATCCTAAGGATACTGGAACTAGAGCTCTGATACCAACTGTGACGCCCCTGGTTTCAACAAGGTTGCAGTCCGAGGTGAAACCAAGAATGTCAAACCTGCCATGCCCTACACCGTGCAATAACATGTTTCACCATCACAATAAGTATCTATCCAGTGGAATCAATAACAGGTATGAATACAAAACAAGCAAAATAGAAAGTACAGAAGAAATATTAAACAACAGATATTCTGAAAGAAATAACTACCACTGATATAAATCAAAAGAATCTCTGAAAGAGGAACAATATCTAAACTGAGTACAAACATCTCGACATAGAATAAAAGAAATGACAATAAGGCACCTCGTCTTTACAAAGCTAGAAATAACATCACAATGTTCATAAACAAAGTAATCGTGGAGTTCTAACAACAAACTACTAATAATATCTGTAAACAATAACTAAAGTGACTATCTATACGTATTATTAGTATTTTCTATCCTAACTAGCTAGGTGCACGGATAGATAATACTGATAATACGTATAGATAGTCACTTTAGGTATTGTTTACAGATATTATTAGTAGTTTGTTGTTAGAACTCCACGATGACTTTGTTTATGAACATTGTGATGTTATTTCTAGGTTTGTAAAGGCTAGGTGCCTTATTATCATTTCTTTTGTTCTATGTCGAGACGTTTGTACTCAGTTCAGATATTATTCCTCTTTCAAAGATTCTTTTGATTTATATCAGTGGTGGTTATTTCTTTCAGAATATTTGTTGTTTAATATTTCTTCTGTACTTTCTCTTTTGCCTATTTTGTATCTACACTTGTTATTGATTCCACTGAATAGATACTTATTGTGATGGTGAAACATGTTATTGCACAGTGTAGTACATGGCAGGTTTGACATTCTTGGTTTTCCCTCGGACTGCAGCCTTATTGAAACCAGGGGCGTCACAGTTGGTATCAAAGCTCGAGTTCCAGTATCCTTAGGATCATTCTGTGTCGAGTCGTGGAGTTAGAGTAGAGTTTCTTAGGATTCATGTATAGAGTCCGCTAGAAATTTCTAGAATGAGTGAGGACGTTATATACACGTATTAAAAAATTATAAAATTTTTTATGATATTAAAAGTATTTGCGTGAATGATATATGATACGAGATCTATATATGTTTTGTTTGAAGACTCATAAACTTTCTCTCATGTCCTCAGATGGCAGCACGCGATAGACCTAGTACCCGGAGAACTGGTCAGGCAGAACCACAACAGACTCCACCAGAGCCGCAGCAAGCTCCACCCGAGTTACAGCAGGCTCCCCAATACTTGATAGATCTGATGGCTCCCATAGCCGCTAGGATGGCAGCTCTTGAGGAGCTTGTGACGAGCCACATCACCCCACCACCACATGTAGTTCTACCATCGGTTGTACCAGCTATTCCAGTTGTGGGGGGTTTTCAGAGGAATGCACCAGCACCTACCCCATAGGCAGTTGCAGATGGAGCAACAGAGCAGGAAACTTGGCTCGTCTGGTGGAGAGATACTAGAAGATGAGAGCACTGGAGTTTCAGGGATCGTCAGTTTCACTTGCAGCATATAAGTGGAAGGAGGATGTGAGTAACATTCTTGAAATATTGAATGTGACTTCAGTTCAGAAGCAGAGACTGGCATCTTACAGTCTCAAAGGAGATGCGGGGAGATGGTATCGGTGGCAGTTTACTCCAGATCAGAGGATGACACTCACATAGGAGGACTTCACCTATTTCTTTGATGAGCAATTTATCTCTTCTGCGGCACGGGCCGGGAAAGAGCTTGAGTTATCCAGATTGTCTCAGGGAGACATATCATTAGCGGATTTTGAGAGCAGATTTATAAGCCTGCTTCATTTCACGAGCATGTGGCAGACCGGAGAGCGCCAGGCTCAAATGTTTCTAGCTGGACTTCGCCCCAGCCTTCGTTGATACCTCATTTCTAGGAGTGAGCTTAATTGAGTTCTCATCTTGTTTAGAGAACAAACACTTTTATTTGTGCTTAATTTGTGAGATCACATTGTAATACACAAGGACACCGAGAGGAGTGGTTGGTGAGAGACGGGGTCAATTCCAAGAGGAGTGGTGTTGGTAGTAAAGCCTAGGGAGAGGTGGTAAATCAAAACACTTGAGGAAGTTGACACGGGCTAGGCCAACACTTAGAGGATGTATTGTATGATTGCAATTGCGTGAGTTGTGAAAGTTTTCAGTGAGCTAGAAATCTGATTGTATTAGTTGTAAATGTTTTCGGTGAACGTTAAAAACCAGTTGTGATAGTGGAGATTCTCCTCAAGAGTGGGAAACGGAGACATAGGTCGGGAGTTACCGAACTCCGTGATCACATTGTGTGTTTGAGTTTTCCTTGGCATATTATTTGTGCTCATTGTTTATTACATTCTATATAGCCATTGTCTCATGTTTATATCTCCATTAGTTTAATTGCATATCCTTGCTCATATATCTTGTTGTAAATCATAATTGTTAGGATATTTTTAATAAGTTTATATTTAGCATTAATATCGGATTAGATTAGCAAATACCCTATTCACCCCCCTCTTAAGGAAATTTCAATTTTCAAAGAAGCAACGTTTGACACCTTCGAAGCCTGAGCATGTACCTGGAGGCTCTTCAAGGATCAATTAGAAACCTCCCGTGGTTCCAATACAAGAACCTAGAGTTTTTTCTTCAAATAATTTCTTTTCATATAATTGTATCACTATGTTTGTAGTGCCTTTGGCTGAGTTGTGATTTTTATGTGTAGGTAAGGAGCCCATTCCTCTCAATGATGAGGAGTACGTTGAGTACGAACCTGATGACACCGACGCTTGTTTGACTAAGCTTGATGATACGGACTTCGACAGTGATATTGGAGACTCCTCTTTCATGCTAGGTATATTTTTCACTTTAGCAACTGATGTTTTATCTAGCTTTTTAGCGGATGATGAACCCAATTTTGAGAACATGGGTGGGGCAGTCCCTATGTCATTTCCCGCTAGTTGCAATTTTGAGCCTATAGCCAATTTTTAGGGTGATTCTAATGTTTTGAAATCTGCGCTAGCTGTTGATAAGATACTAGCCCCTGCACCAGCTCCTATTTTAGCAGTGTGATGCAAACTAGTTGTTTATGAGTTTTTTGATGAAGATGATGATGCATCGGTCTCTCCCATCCTAGTAGGGGTTGGAAGGGTAGCACCGCCTAGTCCCAAAGCACATTCTAATGAAGGCCCAGTCATAGCTGCAATTGCCTCTTATAAGCCAGAGGTTACATCTACAGGTGTTGATGTCGTGCCTACAAATGTGTTGATGACTTCGGTAATGGTTGTGAGGACCATCGTTTCATCTGCCTGGTTGACAGCTACGACTTCTTCCATGATGAACGTTTCTAGTATGCTGGTTACGCTTGTGCCCTTCCTCCTATCAGGTAGTGAACGAATCTAAGTCTTGCCAACTATTCTCCCTGTTACCATAGACGCTTTCGTAGTTTCTACAGGAGCGGGTTGAGTTAAAGATCCAAATCCTGGCCGAGAACTTGATGAACCTTTTCATTACGAGCATTGAATATTTTTTGAATGTTCGGGCTGGCTTATTTGCTTACACCCTTGCCCTGTTGAGGAATCAACTTGATCTTTTGATGTCAGTTGCAGGTGCTGCCTTCACTAGACTGTTCAAGTTGGTGATTGACGAAGTGGAACTCTAATTTTAAGAGTTGAAATGGCTTTGCTCGGATGATATCGATGGCATTGTTGAACTCAAATTCTGTTATCTCTTGGCGAGACACCGTGAGGTTGAACAATCGGCTCATAACGAAATTGAGTAGATCAACATAAAGGTCCAAGGGTTAAGTGATGACCTTGCCTTGATTGATGACAATCGAGTAAAGCTTTAGAGTGCCATTCAGGAGAGGGAAGCCATTATTAATGAAGCCAATACAGCCATTGTTGTACCTTAGATGCGGTTAGATGCAACTTAATGTTAGAAGGAGGTGCTTGAACTCAAGTTAACCAAGCTACTTAAAGAGTGGGATCTCGGGTCATGGAGCTTGAGGCTGTGATGAAGAGGTTAGTAGTCATTGGGATCCAAGATGCTCCAGTTGATCCAAGGGTTTTGAGGGAAAAGGCACAAAAAGATACTCAAGAGGTTAGGGATTCCAGGATAGCTGAGTGTACTGCACAGATACACACTTTTTATACATTTTCTCTGGAAATCTTTGTAATAATTTACCTATTTTGGTAATAGAAGAACTTTAATCTCCTTTGATGTATGTACGATAGATGTATAATGTTGACATATCATAGTAACATCTTATGCTAAGGAGAAAAATGATAGTTTCAAACTAGTAGAGGTGTAGTGTTAACACATCAAGTTTTACCAAATTGGCACTGTTCAGGGGAAGTTGATAGAAGTGTAATATTAATCAATTAATAGAATCAAACTGAGAGAGGTGTAATATTAACATATCATGTTTGCAAAGTTAGTATTGTTTAGAGGTGTCGTCTTAACATGATAGTATTAGAATATTTGATAAAGGTATAATGTTAACGTACAAAATGAAAAGACCAATAGAGGTGTAATGTTAACCCGTCTGTTTTGAAGGAGTCTAGTGGATGACTACCGTACAGAAGTATGGTATTCAATTAACGATAGAAAATCGATGGAAGTGTAGTGTTAACAAATTGATTTTTGGCAAGAGCGAATTGACAGAGGTGTAATGTTAAGTAGTCGAATTCGACAAGATAGGTCGATATAGTGTAATGTTAACTGATTGATGAAATTGTTTGACAGAGGTGTAATGTTAACCAATCAGAACATTTAGAATAAAAATTGTTCAGAGGTGTAATGTTAACATGATGGTGATAATGCATTTGAAGTCAAACAGAGGTGTGGTGTTAATTGATGACTCGTTGGGGATTTTGATTAGATTTTGGATAAAAAAGATTAATATCTATTGTTAGAGGAGGAAACTTAAACGTGACCAGAATCTTTGTGAGGAGATGATATTCGCCAAGATCAAGGGTAATATTTCTAAAGACTGGCGCTCCCCATGGAGAATAACCCTGGCGAATAAAACCCTGAGATAATAACTCATCTAATTAGGTCTGTAGCTCCCTCATCTCAGCGGGTGCCATATGATAGGGTGCTCGAGATATTAGTGCCATACCTAGCTGCAACTCGATGCAAAACCTCGACCTCTCTCACTGGAGGTAAACCTGGTATGTCTTGAAAGACATTCTGGTACTCTGAGACCACTCACGTCTCACTCAAATCGGCACCACGATCCCGTAGCATCACCTCCTCGATGTATGTCAGAAATGACTCTATAAACTGGTTACCCTGTGAGGTCTCTACTATCAACTCAGACCCATAGGATGCTCGCAAGCTGACTATTTTAGCAAAACAGTCCATACTAACATAAAACATGGTAGGATGATAGCCAATCCATACCGAGAATGACGTCGAACACCGACATCTGCAAAATGATTAGATCTATGATAAACTCGGACTCATCTAGATTGATGACACATTTCCTATGAACACTCTCTAGTAGGGACACCATCCCTAAAGAAGTAGAAATGGATAACGGTACATCTAAAGGATGTGCAACTAGCTGAAACCTGTCCATGAATGTATGAGAGATAAAGAATGATTTGCTTCTGAATCGAACAAGATCCGAGCTAGAAAAGAATAATCACTAAGAAATCTCCGCTCGCACCATGATCACGCGGTATGATTGCATAAACTCTGCCGGTGGCTGGTGACTGCTATGTTACTGGCGGTTGAATTTATGGGACTATCTATCCCTTAGGAATTTCCTGGATAGCGTGAATCTGGCATGCTAGTCCCTCTATCATCGGAATGGCAGGTGGTGCCTCGATCTTCTGCTACTGGCCGTAACGTGGCCATGCGATAATTGACCTTGACCACTGATCTGTTGGTGGTGATAAAAAAATCCTTACCCTATTGTTGGGTTCCTCCCAGTCTTACAAAAGGTTTATTATCCTTGCCCTGGTCTTCGGACAATCCTACATTAAAAATTAACTCTTAGTACGTATTCCTGTCCCAATCGGGTTAGGTCTAGCTGCTTTTCGAAAAAGTAGATGAAATCCTTCTATGAAATTGACATTCGCTGCTCCGGCATAATTAGAATCGGTGCTATCCTCCGGCGTCGTCCTTTAAGCTGAATATAACTAACCTCCGCCTAAGTACTGAGTCAACATTAAATAATTCTAAAAGTATTTCTCATATATTTCCTCTATTTATAGGTTGTAACTAAATCCGATGTGCCCTAAAGTTTTTGTGCTCTCAACTTCTAATATATTCCTCAATCTTACCGAGCCAAGCTTCCTGCTCCGCAACTCTATTAATAGCTGGATGTGGTGATGGTGAGACCTTTGGCATTACCTGTTCAATAGGTACGGTCGGTACAACTGGTGATGGAACTTCAGAGAGTAAAATCTTGCTTGTTACTCACTCCTTGAGTGTTGCTAGTCTATGCTTCTGTAATCGGTGTTACCAAGTCGATCAGATATTATGGAGCCTGCTGCGGCTTGGGCTCTACTTGCCTAGCTCTCCAGGTATAAGCTTTACCTCGACCACGTCCTCGTTCTAATGTTTATAATACCAAGAGGAGAGCTTATTTGACACAGTAAGTGGGATCCCAATCATAAATAACATAACATATACCAATAGGAAAAATCGTATCACTTATTATTCATACATTTACTTTTCAATCAAAGTAAGGTAGTTGTCACCAAAATTTTTTTTGTAAATTTTCAAATATACGTATATAACGTTCTCACTCATTCTACGAATTCCTATAGGACTCTATACATGATTCCTTGAAAACTCTATCCTAGCTCCACGACTCGACACAGGAAAGATCCTAGGATGCTGGAACTAGAGCTCTGATACCAACTGTGACGCCCCTGCGTTCACACAAGGCTGCAGTTCAAGGTGAAACCAGAGATGTCAAACCTACCATGCACCCACACTGTGCATAAACACATTTTTACCAATCACAACAATATCCTCTAGTAGAATAAAATAGAAGTGCAGGTATAAAACAGGAAAAATAAAAGGAATAAATATAATAGACATGATATAGAAGAGATATCTCATAAATAAAAAGAATCATGACTCAACTATAATATATCTGACATCTGAATAATGAAAATTTCTTAACATGAATCAATTAAAAATCGTACTAAGGCACACTGCCTTTACAATATGAAAATAAAACTCTAATGTCTGGATAAAACTCAAAACTACAATGGAGTCTCTACAAGTAAAAATACGAGACGGCGACTAGCCAGAACTCCTTCACCCTGCGGCTCTCTGAAACTCCGAACTACATGAAAAGTAATTTAAAAGAAAAAGAACAACAACAAGTGCGTCAGAGCGCTACAGCAATATTACCTCCATCCGCCCCCAGTGGAAGGGCTGCTAGATGGAGTGAAGGCTCTATCTATTAAGCATAGTCAACCAAGATTCATTTTCCCCGTATCTAAGTGGGATTAACATTTAGAAACCTACAACATGAGACGTAGTACGTTAGCGAAATAATCCAAACAAGGAAACCCTCATATATATATACCATATGTCTCAAATTGTAGATATCTAAACATTAATACCAAACTAAGAAAATACAATCTAATGAAACCAATAATTAGAAATCCATAACACGAGATTGGTACATCCAGCGAAATAATCCAAACAAGGAAACCCTCATATATATACCATATGTCTCAAGTTGTGAATGTCTAATCATTGATCCCAACTAAGAAGTAAAGAAGACAGTAAAAGAAATAAGATATCAACACATCGTATTTATAATATCTTCCACTATCAATGGAAAGATAGAATAAAATACCAACACATAATTTTGTATACTTTCAAAAGTAACGTATCTCAGTCATATAGTTCAGTGATAGGTCGTATTCATAATCAGTATCTACCATACTTAGGCTATCAAGTAATTATCTCAGTGCAACAGACTACCATGTAGGTACCCTGAACTGTGTACACGGCTCATTAGTCTCATCACGATCTCAGTGTGTAACATGAGTGCGGGACGGACTACCAAATAGGCATCCTAGAAATAAGGCTCACGAGCCTCATCTCACCCTAGTGCAGGACGGACGGCTAGATCAAGCCTCCTAAAGTCCGACTCAATGACCTGTACATGTCGAATATCGACGCACTACCTCATGTAATATTGAACTGAGCTCATCAACGATATCCACCTCATTTATAAACTGGGTATATCTGGTATGTCGACGCACTATCCCATATAGTACTGAGCTATGTTCATCAACAACATCCACCTTATGTATAAACTGTGTATATCTGGTATGTCGACGCACTATCCCATATAGTACTGAGCTATGCTCATCAACGACATCCACCTCATGTATAAACTGTATATATATGGTATGTCGATGCACTATCTTATATAGTACTGAGCTGTGCTCATCAACGACATCCATCTCATTTATAAACTGTGTATATCTGGTATGTCGATGCACTATCCCATATAGTACTGAGCTATGCTCATCAACTACATCCACCTCATGTATAAACTGTATATATATGGTATGTCGACGCACTATCCCATATAGTACTGAGCTGTGCTCATCAACGACATCCAACATGTATATGAACTATATCTAATTCAAATATGATCATATCAAAATTCATCATAATCCCCATAGGATTCTCAAATGCATAATATAACATATTCATAACTATATGTGTAACATCAAGCGGCTCAAAACTCCGCGAACGCATCTCAAAATGGCGCAACACGGCTCCACAATACGAGCAGGAAAATAAACGGAACATCTGTTAGTAAAACAATCATATATTTCTCTAGGAAAATTATTTTTACAAATGATTTTCTGTTTTGAAAACTAGATTCACACATCATTCAAATGGCATAAGTTTGGTTCAGTTTGGAGTCCATTTGTTATCCCAAATCTCTACTTAAACATTATATATGTGCAGCAGTTTTTCTGCAAGACATATTATTAGTATACATAACATATCTTTCTCTATACAAAGTATTTTTAAGAATGGTTTTCTGTTTTAGAAACTAGATACATATATATTTCATTTAAAATGGGTTTGGTTAAATTTGGAATTTGGTTGTTATCTAAAAATCTCAGTTAAATGTTACACAAGTGCTGTAGTTTTCTGCAGAAAATATATATTTAGTACATCACTTAAATTTCTCATATATAAATAAATTTATGAATAACCCTAATGATCATAATCATGATACTATCATAAATAGTGAGAAAAGATTACTAATCTAGCATTAATTTAAGATTTACTATCAAAAATCTAACTTTTAACACCTCAGGTTAAGATTAAAGCATGAAAACACATATTCAATATCATATTAATCATCTACACATATTTAAATAATAGGGATGGGTTTGGATAAATATAATCTTGCCTCAAATGTCGTTCTAAGCCTCTGAGATAAACAGCAAGCAATTAGAAGTGCAAACAACCCGTTTTCTCCTTGCTACACGTCGATGATCTCGCCCTTGTGTCGATATTTGCTTCACAAAGCTCTCAAAATTCTTAATTTTAGGGTTAAGGATTTAGAGAGAGGAATAGGGGCTTCTAGGGTTTGAAACTCTGATATAAGGGTGATAACTTTCATGAAAACATAAGTATATATATATATATATATATGCAAACCCGAAATAAACCTGTTTGACCCGAACCAGGAAACCTAGTCTAACTAGGAAAACAATCTTCGGTATTTTGGCAATAACTTTCACGTCCGACATTGGAATGAGGTGATATAAGATTAGTTAGAAATCTCTTGAAGATACCTACAATGTTGGTATTTTATGTGTTTCCATATTCTAACTTATTCAGTGTGTAAAATGCATATACTTTTAAATGATCGTTTTCCCCAGATTCAGGCCCGTGCACGTGTGCATGATATCACTTCTATATTCACATATAGACATTGAATTGATCTAAATAAATTCCTAGCATACTCAAACATTAATAAATATTATTTTTTTCATAATGCAACATATTTATTATTTATTATAAAATATTTAAATTTTTGGGGTTTTACACAACCTAAGAATAAAATAAAGAAATACATAAAGTAAAGATATTCATCATATCATATTCATAATATCTTTCACTATCACTTGGAAGATAAGATAAATATCAGTATATAATCCTGCGTACTTTGAAGGGCAAAGTACATTGGTCATATATCTCAGTGATGATCATATACATATCTGTCATCCGCTAAAGACTAAGGCTATCAATAACCGTCCCAATGCAAATCCTTACAAGATTCTGATTCATCAAATAATCATGTAGGACAGACTACCCGGTCGGTATCCTAAACAGTGTACACGACTCATGAGTCTCATCATGATCTCAATGCATAATATGAGTATGGGACGGTCTACCATATAGGTATCCCAAAATACGGCTCACAAGCCACATCGCACCCTTGTGCGGACGGACTGCTAGACAAAGCATCCAAACCCGACTCAATGGCTACAAGATGATGGAGTTCTTACATAGTCGCTGTCACATGAGTTATTACTAGAGACTCCATAGTAGATTTTTATGATTTCATTCAGACTTTAGAGTTTTATTTCATATTGTAAAGGCTGTGTACCTTTGTACGATTTCTAGTTGATTCATGTTGAGATATTTTCATTATTCCATATATCAGATGGATTACAGTTGAGATATGATTTTTATTTATGAGATATCTCTTTCCATATTATGCCTAGTACGTTTATTTCTTTATTTTGCCTATTTTATACCTACACTTCTTTTGATTCCACTAGAGGATATTATTATGATTGGTAAAATGTGTTATTGTACAAAGGCCATATGTGAAAACAGGGGTGTCACAAATGGCAAGAAAGCTGGAGGCAAGTCTAGTGGATCCCAACCTAAGGATGAGAAAAAGAAGGGTAATCTAGGGAAAGCAAGACTGACTTGTAATCATTGCAAGCAGACTGGACACGTCGCTGATCAGTGCTAGGAGAAGTATCCTCATCTCAAAGCGAAGGGGTTGAAGAAGGCGGAGGAGAAAAGGCATACGTGATAGTGCCAAGTTGTTCCAAGGATGACGGAGCCCAATAGCAATATCAACCTTATGGCAGGGAAGCAGGCCACGAAGAAGGACGAAGACCGTAGAGAGCAGCTCTTTGTTCTCAAGTTGCAGGTGAAGACCAGCTTGGTTGATGTCATTGTTGATCCAGGAAGTCAGAAGAATTTGATATCCGAGGCATTGGCTCAGAAGCTGGGTCTGAAGACGGGCAAGCATCAAAAGCCCTATTCTTTAGGGTGGATTCAAAAGGAGGCAGGGATGAGTGTAGTTAATCAATGCACTTTCAAATTTACACTCCACGAGTCCTATATTGATGAGGTCACCTGCAATGTCGTTCCATTAGATGTTTGTCTGGTTATACTATGTAATCCTTATTTGTGGGATAGATACACAGTCTACGACAGGCGGGACCAGAAGTATACGTTCACCAAGGACAGTGAGCAATTTATATTTCGTTTGCCGTCTCTTCCACAGGAGACAAGCTTGGGGACGGTGACTCAGGCGAAGAGGCTAGTGAATGCATGCAAGAAGTTTGTCTTATTGTTCATTACGCCTTACGAGGAGCAGCTAAGAAGAGTATGCTTGACTGCCTTGAGCAAGCTTTAGGAGGGAGATCTTTATAGGGTGAAGGCCAAGTATGCATACTTGTTTTAAGAGATCAATGGACTACCGTTGAGACGGTGTGTGGAGTCCGAGGAGATAAAGAGGCAAGTTTAGGAGCTTCTAGAGAAAGGAGTGATAGTGCCAAGTTGTTCGCCTTGCGGGTCGCTAGTGTTGTTGGTGCCCAAGATGGATGGAGGCTGGCGTATGTATGTGGATTACCAGGTGCTCAACAAGATAACGGTAAAGAATCATTACCCACTACCACAGATCGATGATCTTCCGGACCAGCTAGAGGGAGCGAGGCTCTTCACAAAGTTGGATCTTAAATCTGGTTATCATCAAGTGAGGATTCGGGAGGATGACACTTGAAAGACCGTGTTCAAGACCAAGCAGGGCCTATTTTGAGTTGTTGGTGATGTCGTTCGGGTTGTGTAATGCTCCAGCAACCTTTATGAGACTGATGAATGATTTGCTATAGCCTTTTATAGAGGATTTTGTGATAGTTTACCTTGATAACATCTTGGTATATAGCAGGACCTTGGAGGAGCATCTTGTTCATGTCGAGAAGGTGATTGAAGTGCTGTGAGACGGTCAGTTAAAGTTCAACGGGAAGAAGTGTGAGTTTGAAAAGGATGAGTTGGTGTAGTTCGGCTTCATCGTAGGAATGGGCCAGCGGAGGATAGATCCAAGCAAGGTTGAGGTTATCATGAAGTGGCTGATGCCTAGGACAGTAATAGAGGTGCGAAGCTTCATAGGGGCTTGCCAGTATTTATGCAAGTTTATTCAACATTTTTCTACTTCTGTGGCACCCTTACATGGTCTTACTAAGGTAAAGGTTCAGTTCGAGTGGGGTAGGATGCATGAGGAAGCTTTTCAATTACTGAAGAGGAAGATCTCAGAGGCACCAGTATTGGCATTGCCTAATTTACAGAAGACCTTCGAGGTAGAGACTGACGCTTCTAGCTATGCTATAGGTGCTTTGTTGATACAGGACGAGAAGCTGGTGGAGTATCTTTTTGAAATATTTACGGGTGCTATTCAAAACTATCCTACATATGATAAGTAGTTTTATGCTCTTTACCAGGTGATCAAGCATTGGATGGTGTACTTGTTGGGTAAGGAGGTGATTGTTCACTCGGATCACAAGCCATTGGAGTTTCTACATGCCCAGACAAAGCTACAACAGGCACCGGCAAATGAAGTGGATGTCCTATTTGATGACGTTCAAAATTGTCATTAGGTACAAGAAGGGGGCAACTAACAAGTTGGCCGATATGCTATCTCCATCGCCAGTGAGAGCTTTGTTGGCGGCGACGCGTATTTAGCCTTTTGGTTCCTTTAGAGTATGTGCAGATGTACACATCCACCAGAGACTTTAGCAGTGTGTTCGAGCAGGTAAAGGCTAGTCAGAAAGGGGAATATGAGCTCAGAGCAGATAGTTTATTGTATCGTGGGACATCGGTTTGCATTCCGAAGGATGGCGATCGATTATAGTGGATTAGAGAGGTACATACATCATGTGTGCAAGGTCATTTTGGGATTCAAAAGACGCTTCTCAATCTTCAACGCCATGTCTTTTGGCCAAAGAAGTTAGCATATGTTAACAAGTATGTTGGAGGGTGTAAGCTATGTTGCATATCGAAGCCTTCTAACAGAAAGAGGGGATTGTATCTACCGTTGCCAGTGCCTTATAAACTATGGGAGAGTATTTCTATAGATTTCTTAGGAGGATTTCCAACGACCAAGCTCGAGCATGAACTTGTTCATTGTGGTGGACTGATTCAGCAAGATGGTGATATTGATTCCTTACAAGAAGCTCGTGATGGGAGCAGGTGTAGCGCAGTTGTTCTTTGAACATGTGTGGAAGCACTTTGGTTTGTCGAGTTCGATTATTTCAGATTAGGATAGCAAGTTTTGCGGGTACTTTTAGGATTCCTTGTGGGGTATGATGAACACCAGATTGAAGAAAAGCACGACCTTTCACATGTTGCGGGGGTATAATTCCAGGCATCCTAAGACATGAGATGAGAGCTTACCATATATCTTAAGTTTGCTTTCAACAGGGCTATTCACGGATCTTTGGAAAAGTCACCATTTGAGACTTGTTATGGGTTCCTACCTCCAAGTCCATTCAATCTAGTATTCTCTAGTGAAGCTACGATCGACGGCAAAGAAGTGAGTGAAGACAAAAGGCTAAGCGATTTCTGGAGATGATTGCACTAATTCACACCGTCGTTGAAGCACAATTAAAGAAGTCACAAGCGAAGTACAAGGAGAAACATGATCAACATCGCGTTCCTTGTAATTTTGGCAAAGGTGACTTGGTGTGGTTGAAGTTAGGTAAGGAGCGACTAAAGGGAGAAGGGAAAAAGTTAAAGCCTATACGATATGGTTCGTTTTGGATTATTGATCATATCGGTGAAAATGCTTTCAAGCTGGATTTGTCACCTTACTTAGGCATGTATTCAGTGATCAATGTCGAGTATTGAAAGTTGTTCGAGCCTCCATTGCTAGACAATGAGAGTGACGACAAATTGATCTTGCCGCATGTTGAAGACTTGTGGTTTGATAGAGAAGAGCCACTAAAAGAGGATTGCATTTTGGAGCGTAAGGTGAGTATGACTAGACGGGGCATGAAAGAGTCATTTCTGGTTGGACGTCAAGGTAAGGTGACTATGACTAGACGCGACACGAAAGAGTCGTTTCTAACTTGAACGGAACTTCAAATTCCTAAAGAGGGGAGCTATGATATGAGTGTATCTTCTCTACTTCGGGAACTTGGTGATCCTCATTGATGCTTGAGGATAGATGATTCTCATGGTTGCTTGAGAATAGTAGTGTGGGTAGAGTTTGTAAAAACGATGTAAATTAGGAAAATGGTGAAAACTGGAAGCTGGCAAAACAGCTCTGGCTGGTCAACTGATAGGCTAGCATCGGTCCACCGATGAAGCACTATCGGTCGACCGATTAGCCATCATTAGTCGACCGATAGACTGATATGCTACATGGTCAGAAATACTTGTTCTTGACGGTCGACCGATGGAGGTCGATTGGTCGACCAATAGAGATACTTCGGTCGACTGATAGCGGTTTCCTGGGCCGATCTGGATTCATGTTTTGGACGAATCCTAGTTAGGTTTGTTCTGGATATTTACCAATTTGGCACCCACGTTGTTTAACACATAAATAGAGGTTGTTTAACACATAAATAGAGGTTGTTTAGCGTTTCTAAACATAAGAGAGGAGTTTAGTGAGGATAGAGAAGTTGTTCCATATTCTAGAGACTGTGAGAAAGAGATATTGTAATCTTTTATTCTTCATAATCTAGAGAATGTATTTTCCTTCGCCAAATTGAATTGTTCTTGTGTTTTGCTGTTTTCTTCATAAAATACACCTTTGATAATTCCGCGATCAAAAGTGCTCACACGGAGACTCGTATCAATAAGTACCCATAGAGAATTAACTATTGAAATGACATGAATGGATTAGCCAGTGAGATAGTGTCGTATCTTCTGAATTGCAAAGACTAATGCTAGACATTCCATCTCAACTGGATTGTGACGATGCTTGGCCCCAATCATAGTCTGGCTGAGGCAGTAAATGGCTTTCTCGTGGCCATTTTCATTCTTTTGTCCAAGAAGTGCTCCAAGGGAGTGGTCCATCGCCCTGATGTAGATCAAGAATAGTTTTCCTGATACTGGTATGGCTAAGATGGTTGGCTTCATGAGATAACCTTTGATCTCATTGAAAGCTTCTTGGCAAGTGTCATCCCAAATGAATGAGACACATTTCTTCATCAGTCTTTGAAATGGTTGATATTTCTCAGATAAGTTAGCGATAAACCTATAGATATAGGCTAATCATTATTGTAGACTTCTGAGTTCTTTGAGATTTCTTGGAGGTGGTATCTCTTGGATGACTTTCACTTTTTCAGGATCGACGTGTATTCCATTGGATGGTATAATAAATCCTAGGAATTTACTGACGATACCCCCAAGAAAGACTTGGTTGGATTCAAGTTGAGTTGGTGTTTTCTCATAATTCCGAACACTATTCTCAGATCGTTGATGTGATCTTACTTTTGGCAACTTTTGATTGCGGGGTCATCGACAAAATATTCCACTATCTTACGCATATGCTCATAATAGATTGTATTCATAGAAAGGTTATAAGTTACTCCAGCATTTTTCAGACCATAGGGCATTATTGTATAACATAACACTCATAAGAGTGTTTTAAAAGCTATATGCTTCTAATTACCTCGATGCATCTTGATTTGGTTGTATCCAGAAATTCCATCCATAAAAGACATCACCTCAAACCCGTATATATTGTCAACCATGACATCCGTGATAGGGACAGGGAATTCATCCTTTGGGCAATCAATATTAAGATCATGAAAATCGATATAAATTTAGACCTTTCCATTCTTTCACATTACTATAACGATGTTTGCTATCAAATTGGGATGTTGTTCCTCACGGATGAATCACATTCAATGATTTTGCAGATTTATTTCTCTGTCTGCTTCATCGACTTAGGATGGAAGCATCGTTGCTATTGCTTGACTGGCTTGACATTGGTGTCAATGTCAAGGCAATGCATAGTCACATTAGGGTTTAGGCCAGGCCTGTCTTCATAACTCCACGCAAAGACATCAATGTACAACCAAAAAATAGTTATAAATTCTTCTTCTCAATAGGTGATAGATTTTCATTGATGAAGATAGGCTTAGGATTAACTTCATTCATTGCCTATGTTTATTTGAATCACTTTATTTTTAGTAGATGGTTCACTAACTTCAAAATGTGATTCCCATTGTGTTTTAAGATGTTTTACCCATGAATAATCTTTAGAATTTTAAAAAACTTCGGATTCGTTAAGATCCATAGTTATGTCACATGAGACCATGTTGGCCCTGAATTCATCAAACATGGATTTAAAGTTTATGTCAGAATCCCAATTGGATGTATTTGAAGAGCTGCTTAGAAAGCCGTCAGATGTTGGTTCTATTTATGACTCGTCTTTAGGAAAATTATAACCGAGTTCTCGTTTGGTCCAATTATAGTAATAAAAAACCGCTCCTTTTAGTATAAATGGGATTAAAGGAACTCTTAATCCTCGATTAAAATTCGATCCATTTTTCATAGTGAGGTTGTATCCTATTTTTACCATGATGTGCTGAGATTGTCGGCTATATCGGGAGAATTTCGATGGTCCTTTAGTTTATTCATTTGACTTGATAAATAAGATTGTGGTTCAACATTTTCAAAGATGATCAAATTTAGGACGCCTCACTTTGGTTGGACCACAAAAGTGGGATGCTCTGAGTTGTTTAGTTTCTTACAAGCTGAGTATGACTCACTTATTGGCATATGCAATGTCGGGTCTAAAGCTAGTCTAGACATCAGAGTTTTGACTCTTGAGCTTTCAGACTTAGAGTCTAAAGAGTAGTCATAAGTAAACTCTTCTTCATTAAAGACCCCATCACTGTAATCTCTAGTAGACTGGTTGACACATAGGTCTTCATGGGTAATTACAAGTGGATCTATCTCTTAGATTAAATCATCATCGGGATCTAGTTCAATATCTACTTCATTACCGTTGTCCTCACCATTAGGAGGGACAATCTCTATTGTATGATTTTCATCATACAAGAGAGAGTCGGTGAAGTAATTCTCTACTCCTTTAAAATGATGCTTTTCAACTTTAACTCTTTGTTGGACTCCCTATCAATGCATTTAAAGCATTGATAAGGTGTTGAGGGAAGGAGCATATTGAAATGGATCCAATATCATCTAAGAAGAAGGTTGTAAGGAGTTTCGACATTAATGACATAGCATGTTACCTCCATCTTCAAATTACCAATATAACATTTAAGTAAAATCTTCCCAAGAGATCAGCTACTACTAGAGTTAAAGCTGAGTATGGTGGCGGAAGTCTTTGAGAGTTTGTGAAGGGAAATTTCCAAAAAGCTCAAGAGTCTCCACGAAATTGTACTCATTGTAGAGCCTAGGTCGACGTGAATCCTTTCAAACTTTGCCGACCCAACATACCCAGTATAGTAGATATTAGGTCTCATGCTTATGAGCCTACGGTCTTATCTATTTTTGATGATTTACAAACAATCCCTAACATCGTTTGTCTAGTATTTGTATTTGTTTATTAGATATTCTAGACAAACATCGATGTTGGAGGATGGATGGACTTGAGCCTACACGATCATATCCATTAGAGGATAAAAGGAATATTGGATTAAAGCCATTGCAATTCAAGTCAATATTCATATCGTTTCTGTGATGCCCTTGGGTTCACACAAGGCTGCAGTCCAAGATGAAACCAGAGATGTCAAACCAGCCATGCACCTACACTGTGCATAAACATGTTTCACCAATCACAGTAATATCCTCTAGTAGAACCAAATAGAAGTGCAGGTAGAAACAGGCAAAATAAAGAGAATAAATGTAATAAACATGATATAGAAGAGATATCTCATAAATGAAAAGAATCATGTCTCAACTATAATACATCTGATATCTGAATAATGAAAATGTCTCAACATGAATCAACTAAAAATCGCACTAAGACATACTACCTTTACAATATGAATATGAAACTCTAATGTCTGGATAAAACTCAAAACTATAGTGGAGTCTCTACAAGTAAAAATACGCAACGACGACTATGCCAGAACTCCGTCATCCTACGGCTCTCTGAAACTCCGAACTACCTGAAAAGTAACTTAAAAGAAAAAAACAACAAGAGCGTCAGAGCGCTACAACAAGATTACCTTCATCCGCCCCCAGGGAAAGGGCTATTAGATGGAGTGAAGGCTCTATCTATTAAGCATAGTCTACCTAGATTCATTTTTCTCGTATCTTAGTAAGATTGACATTTAGAAACCTATTTTTTCAACACGAGACATAGTACGTCGAGTGAAATAATCCAAACAAGGAAACCCTCATGTATATACCATAAGTCTCAAATTATAGATATGTAAACATTAATACCGAACTAAGAAAAGACAATCTAATGAAACCAATAATTAGAAATCCATAACACGAGACTGGTACGTCGAGCAAAATAATCCAAACTAAGAAGTAAAAAAAAGACAGTAAAAGAAACAAGATATCAACACATCGTATTTATAATATCTTCCACTATCATTGGAGAGATAGAATAAAATACAAACACATAATTTTATATACTTTCAAAAATAACGTATCTCAGTCATATGGTTCAATAATAGGTCGTATTCATAATCGACATCTGCCATACTTAGCCTATCAAAAAATTGTCTCAGTGCGACGACCAACCCTATAGGTATCCTGAACTGTGTACAAGGCTCATTAGTCTCATCGCGATCTCAGTGCATAATATGAGTGCGGGACGGACTACCAAATAGGCATCCTAGAAATACGGCTCACGAGCCTCATCGCACCCTAGTGCGGGACGGACGACTAGATCAAGCCTCCTAAATCAGACCTAATGGCCTGTACATGTGGAATATTGACGCACTACCACATGTAGTACTGAACTGAGCTTATCAACGATATCCACCTCATGTATAAACTGTGTATATCTGGTATGTCGACGAACTATCCTATATAGGACCGAGCTGTGCTCATCAACGACATCCACCTCATGTATAAACTGTATATATCTGGTATGTCGACGTACTATCCCATATAGTACCAAGCTATGCTCATCAACGACGTCCAACGTGTATATGAACTATATCTAATTCAAATATGATCAAATTAAAATTCATCATAATCCCCTTGAGATTCTTAAATGTATAACATAACATATTCATGACTATACGTATAACATCAAGCGGCTCAAAACTCCGTAAACGCACCTCAAAACGGCGCAACACAGCTCCACAAAACGAGCAGGAAAAACAGATGTAATATATGTTAGTAAAACAAGCATATCTTTCTCTAGGAAATTTATTTTTACAAATGTTTTTCTGTTTTGAAAACTAGATTTACACATCTTTCAAATGACATATATTTGGTTCATTTTGGAGTTCATTTGTTATTCCAAATCTCCAGTTAAACATTATATATGTGCATCCGTTTTTCTACAGGACATATTCTTAGTAAAAAGATCGTATCCTTCTCTATACAAATGATTTTTAAGATTAGTCTTCTGTTTTAGAAACTAGATATATATATCTTTCATTTAGCACTAGTTTGGTTAAATTTGGAGTTTATTTTCTATCTCAAAATCTTAGTTAAATATGATACAGTTGCTGTAGTTTTCTGTAGAAAATATTTATTTAGTACATCTCTTAAATTTCTCATATATAAATAAAATTATGAAAAACCCTAACGATCATGATCATGATACTATCATAAACAGTAAGAAAAAATTACTAATCTAGCATTGGTTTATGTTTTAACTTTAAAATTTGAACTTTTATCACATCATGTTAAGATTCAAGCATGAAAAGACATATTCAACATCATATTAAATATCTAACTAGTTATTTAACTATGGGGAAGATTTTAGATGAAGATAATCTTGCTTTAATCTCATGTGCAAGCCTCTGAAATAAACAGCAAGTAATCCATGAGCACAAACCACCCGTTCTCTCTCGTCACACGTCGATGATCTCGCCCTTGTGTCGATATTTGCTTCACAAAGCTCTCAAAATTCTCAACTTTACGGCTAGGGACTTAGAGAGAGGAAGAGGGGCTGCTAGGTTTTAAAACTCTGATGTAAGAATATTAATTTTCGTGAAAACACATGTTTATATATATGCAAACCCGAAATAAATCCGTTTGACCCGAACTAGGAATTCTAATCTGACTAGGAAAATGACCTTCGGTATTTTGGTCATAACGTTCACGTCCGATCTCGGAATGAGATGATCTAAGATATTTTAGAAAGCTATTGAAAATACCTACAACTTTTATATTTTTATTTTTCCCAGATTCTAAGTGTATATTTGTCTAAAATCTATAAACTCTTAATTGGTCATTTTTCCCAGATTTTTCTCATATATTGATATATATGTATCGAATTGATCTCAAATCAATTCCTAGCATACTCAAATATCAATAAACGTTATTTATCATAATATAACATATTTATTATTATATCTCATAATATTCAAAATTACGGGGTTTTACATTCTTCCCCCCTTAAAAGAATTTCGTCACCGAAATTCCGCATTCATATCTTACAGATTAATAATGCCAGAAAAGCACGTTGAGGGAATAATTCAGACAAGAAAACCCTCACATACATAGCTAGTATCATTAGTCTCCAGATATGAACATAGTAATATCTATATTTAACAATCTAAGATGCCAATATTTCCACTTAACCTCTTAACTAAACAGAACTAGTACGTTGGGCGAAAAATCCAAACAAGAAACCCCCATATATATATCATGTGTTCCGAATGATTAGAAGTTAAGTGTCAATATCTCTATTCTAGCGTTAAATGTAAATATAACCATACAAATGATCACATACATAAATCAATCCACCTTCTCAATAGGTGCAGGTAGTCGCGATGCATAACATCTTCGCGCTCCCGAGAATCATCCTCAATGTCTATACTTAACAGTCTAAAATGGAAATACCCCCACATAAGCCCTAACTAAAAGGAACAAGTACTTCAAGCGAAAAATCCAAATAAGAAACCCCTCATATATATACCATATGTTCCGAGTACTTAAGAGTTAAGAGTTAATACCATCATTTTAGCGTTAAGTATAAACATTACCATACAGGTAGCCACAAATCATAAACAAGTCATACTAAATTTAATTTACCTGCTCAAACAGGTGTGGGTAGTCACGACGTATATCCTCTTCGCGTTCCCAATAAGCCTCCTCAGCTCCTCTCCGATTCCACTGAACTTTAACTAAAGGTATCATCTTGTTTCTCAACTTCTTATCTTCTTTGGCAAGAATACATACAGGAATCTTAATAGTAGTCAGATCCTCCTGAATCTCGATCTCTGGTGCGTCTAATACTCACTGCTCCTCCTCGTCGCGTAGGTGCTTCTTAAGCATCGAAACATGAAAAACATCGTGTATGCTCGACGTGGATGCTGGTAGGTCTAGCCGATATGAAACAGCTCCAATGCGCTCAATAATCAAGAATGGTCCAATATACCTCGGGGCAAGTTTTCCTCGTCTGCCAAAACGCTAAACTCCCTTCATTGGTGATATTTTCAATAACACATTGTCCCCAATTTGGAACTCTAACGATCGTCACCTATGATCTGCATAACTCTTCTGACGACTCTGCACTATAAGAATGCGCTCTCGAATGATTTCTACCTTCTCCGTAGTTTGCCTCACAAGCTCTGGTCCAAGCAATAGGTTGTCCTCTGGTTCTGCCTAACAAATAGGTGATCTACAAGGCCTTCTATACAATGCTTCGTACGGTGCCATCCCAATAGTCGCTTGGTAGCTATTATTATAAGCGGATTCTATTAATGGGATGTGGTCCTCCCAGCTACCCTGGAAATCAATGACACATGCCCGCAACATGTCCTCCAATATTTGGTTCACTCTCTCCGTTTGCCCTTCTGTCTGCGGGTGTAACACACTAGAATAAGATAATCTGCTGCCGAAAGAGTTCTGAAAGCTTCTCCAAAAATGTGAAGTGAAAACCGAGCCTCGATCTGACACAATCAACTCTGGAACTCCATGTAATCTCACAATCTCCTGAATAAATATCCGTGCATACGTCTCTGCCGTGTATGTCATCTTTACTGGTATGAAATATGCTGACTTTGTCAGCCGATCTACTACTACCCAAACTAAATCAGCCCCTTTTTTTGATCTCGGCAATCCTATAATGAAGTCCATAGAAATATTTGTCCACTTCCACTCCAGAATAGGTAAAGGCTGTAGGGTCCCTACCAGTCTCTGATGTTCTGCCTTCACTTGTTGGCAGGTGAAGCACTTAGCTACATATTCTGCAATCTCTCTACGCATGCCGCTCCACCAAAAATATCTCTTCAGATCCTTGTACATCTTCGTTGTACCTGGATGCACTATATACCTGGTACGATGCGCTTCGTCGAATAAATCCTTCTTCGGCTGAGCATTAGGTGGTATTACTAATCGGCCCTTCACCCGAAGTCCTCTATTTGCTCCAACGGTCTAATCAGCCTCTGGCGCTTTGGAAATCTCTTCCTTTCGGGCTTGAATCCAAGAGTCGTCCAACTGAGCTCTGACCACTCTGTCACTCCAAGATGGCTGTACGGATAAAGCTCCAAAAAATGCGCTGCTCCCGCTAATCTCTGGTCTAAAGTCGAACTAGCTAAGTTTATGGAGATCTCGATATAATGAGCATCTCAAAGCTGCAATCCTGTGACGACGCTTCCTACTCAATGCGTCTGCTACGACATTAGTCTTCCCCGGGTGATACTAAATCGCGAACTCATAATCCTTAATGAACTCAACCCATCGTCGTTGTCTCTGATTTAGTTCTTTCTGAGAGAAGAGGTACTTCAAGCTCTGATGATCTATGAATAGCTCATACCCCGTACAGGTAGTGTCTCCATATGTTCAATTCAAAGACTACTGCTGCTAGCTCCAAGTCATGTGTGGGATAGTTCTGTTCATGCATTCTCAACTGACACGAAATGTATGCTACTACCCTTTGGGTTTACATCAAAACACCTCCTAGACCCGCTAACGACGCATCTGAGTAGACTATGAAGGTCTTATCACTGCTAGGAATGGTCAAAACTAGCACTGTAGTCAACTTAGTCTTCAAAGTCTCAAAAGCCTCCTGACACTCCGTGCTCCAAATAAAAGGTACACCCTTTTTCGTAAGGCGTGTAAGTGGTGTAGCTATTTTTTGAGAAATCTTGAATAAACTTCCTGGAATAGCCAGCCAAACCCAAAAAACTATGGATCTCAGTAATTGTCGTCGGTGGCTCCTAATCAAGTACTACCGTAACCTTAGCTGGATCCACTAAAATTCCCTCTCTGCTGATGACATGGCCTAAAAATCTGACCTCGGATAGCCAAAACTCGTACTTGCTGAATTTGGCATATAGCTGGTGCTCCTGCAAAGTCTGCAATGCTAATTGAAGGTGCTGCTCGTGCTCCTGCCTCCGACCTTGAATAGATTAGATTATCGTCAATGAATACTATCATGAACTGGTCCAAGTATGGACGGAAAACCCGATTCGTCAAATCCATGAATATTGCAGGTGCATTGGTTAGCCCAAATGGCATGACAAGAAATTCGAAGGACCCATAACGAGTCAGAAAGTCGATCTTGGGAATATCCATCTCCCGAACCCGCAACTGATGATAGCCAGGACAATGATCAATATTCGAGAAGTGCTGCACTCCCTGCAGCTGGTCGAACAAGTCATCAATCCTCGATAATGGATACTTGTTCCGGATAGTGACCTGTCCAACTCCTAATAATCTATACAAAGACGCATACTGCCGTCCTTCTTCTTCACGAAAAGGACTGGCGCCCCCCATGGAGAATGACTGCAGTGAATAAAACCCTGAGATAAAAACTCATATAACTGGGTCTGTAGCTCCCTCATCTCAGCAGGTGCCATACGATAGGGTGCTCGGGATATTAGTACTGTAACTGACTGTAACTCGATGCAAAAATCAACCTCTCTCACTGGAGGTAAACCCGGTATGTCCTGAAAGACATCATGGTACTCTGAGACCACTCACGTCTCACTCAAATCGGTACCACGATCCTGTAGCATCACCTCCTCGATGTACGCCAGAAATGACTTCACAAACTGGTTGCCCTGTGAGGTCACTACTATCAACATAGACCCATAAGATGCTCGCAAGCTGACTGTTTTAGCAAAACAGTCCATACTAACATAAAACATGGTAGGATGATAACCAATACATACCGAGAATGACGTCGATCACCGACATCTGCAAAACAATTAGATCTATGATAAACTCGGACTCATCTAGACTGATGACACATCTCCTATGGACACTCCCAAATAGGGATACCTCCCCTAAAGGAGTAGAAACGGATAACGGTACATCTAAAGGATGTGCAACTAGCTGAAACCTATCCATGAATGTATGAGAGATAAAGAATGAGAAGCTTCTAAATCGAACAAGATTGAGCTGGAAAAGAATAATCACTTAGAAAGATCCGCTTGCACCATGATCACGCGGTACGATTGTATAAACTCAGCCGGTGGCTGGTAGCTGCTATGTTACTGGCGGTAGAATTTATGGGACTATCTATCCCTTAGGAATTTCCTGGATAGCGCGAATCTGGCATGCTGGTCCCTCTATCCTCGGAATGGTAGGTGGTGCCTCGATCTTCTGCTACTGGTCGTAACTGTGGCCCTGCGACTATTGGCCCTGACCATTGACCTGCTGATGGTGATAAAAAAAATCCTTACCTCATTGCTGGGTTCCTCCCAGCCTTACAAAACGTTTATTGTCCTTGCCCTGGTCTCCGTACAACCCTACTTTCAAAATTAACTCTTAGTACGTCTTCATGCCCCAATCGGGTTAGGTCTAGATGCTTTTCGAAATAGTAGATGAAATCCTTCAATGAAATTAACATTTGCTGCTTTGGCATAACCGGAATCGGTGCTATCCTCCGGCGTCATCCTTTAAGCTGAATATAACTAATCTCTGCCTATGTACTGAGTCAACATTAAGTAAATCTAAAAGTATTTCCCACATATTTCCTCTATTTATAGGTTGTAACTGTATCCGATGTGCCCTAAAGTTTTTGTGCTCCCAACTTCTAATATATTCCTCCATATTACTGAGCCAAGCTTCCTGCTCCGCGACTCTATTAATAGCTGGATGTGGCGATGGTGAGACCTTTGGCATTACCTCTTCAATAGGTACGGTTGGTACAACTAGTGGTGGAACTTCAGAGAGTAAAATCTTGTTTGTTACTCGCTCCTCGAGTGTTGCTAGTCTCTGCTTCTGTAATCGGTGTTACCAAGTCGATCAGATACTGTAAAGCCTACTACGACTCGGGCTCTACTTGCCCAGCTCTCCGCATACAAGCTTTACCCCGACCACATCCTCGTTCCAATGTTTATCATACCAAGAGGAGAGCTTATTCGACACAATAAGTAAGATCCCAATCATAAATAACATAACATATACCAATAGGAAAAATCGTACCACTTGTCATTCATGCATTTACTTTTCAATCAAAGTAAGGTAGCTGTCACCAAAAATTTTTTTTGTAAATTTTCGAATATACGTATATAACGTCCTCACTCATTCTAGGAATTCCTAGTGGACTCTATACATGATTTCTAAGAAACTCTATACTAACTCTACGATTCAACACAGGAATGATCCTAGGATGCTGGAACTAGAGCTCTGATACCAACTGTGACGCCCCTGGGTTCACACAAGGCTGCAGTCCAAGGTGAAACCAGAGTTGTCAAACCTGCCATGCACCCACACTGTGCGTAAACATGTTTAACCAATCACAGTAATATCCTCTAGTAGAACCAAATAAAAGTACAGGTACAAACAGGCAAAATAAAGCGAATAAATGTAATAAACATGATATAGAAGAGATATCTCATAAATGAAAAGAATCATGTCTCAACTGTAATACATCAGATATCAGAATAATGAAAATGTCTCAACATGAATCAACTAAAAATTGCACTAAGGCACACTGCCTTTATAATATGAATATAAAACTCTAATATCTGGATAAAACTCAAAACTACAGTGGAATCTCTATAAGTAAAAATACGCGACGGCGGCTATGCCAGAACTCCGTCACCCTCCGGCTCTCTGAAACTCCGAACTACCTGAAAAGTAATTTAAAAGAAAAAGAAAAAACAACAAGAGCGTCAGAGCGCTATAGCAAGATTACCTCCATCCGCCCCCAAGAAAAGGGCTACTAGATGGAGTGAAGGCTCTATCTATTAAGCATAGTCTACCTAAATTCATTTTCCCCGTATCTAAGTAGGATTAACATTTAGAAACCTACAACACGAGACGTAGTACGTCGAGCGAAATAATCCAAACAAGAAAACCCTTATGTATATACCATAAGTCTCAAATTGTAGATATCTAAACATTAATACCGAACTAAGAAAAGACAATCTAATGAAACCAACAATTAGAAATCCATAACACGAGACTGGTACGTCGAGCAAAATAATCCAAACAAGGAAACCCTTATGTATATACCATAAGTCTCAAATTGTGAATCTCTAATCATTGATCCCAACTAAGAAGTAAAAAAAGACAGTAAAAGAAATAAGATATCAACACATCGTATTTATAATATCTTTCACAATCATTGGAGAGATATAATAAAATACCAACACATAATTTTGTATAATTTTAAAAGTAACGTATCTCAGTCATATAATTCAATGATAGGTCATATTCATACTTAGGCTATCAAGTAATTATCTCAGTACGATGGACTACCCTATAGGTATCCTGAACTGTGTACATGGCTCATTAGTCTCATCGCGATCTCAGTGCATAACGTGAGTTCGGGACGGACTACCAAATTAGCATCCTAGAAATACGGCTCATGAGCCTCATCGCACCCTAGTGCGGGACGGACGGCTAGATCAAGCCTTCTAAAATCAGACTCAATGGTCTGTACATGTGGAATATCGACGCACTACCACATGTAGTACTGATTTGAGCTCATCAACGATACCCACCTCATGTATAAACTGTGTATATCTGGTATGTCGATACTCTATCCCATATAGTACTGAGCTGTGCTCATCAACGACATGCACCTCATGTATAAACTATGTATATCTGGTATGTCGACGCACTATCCCATATAGTACTGAGCTATGCTCATCAACGACGTCCAACGTTTATATGAACTATATCTAATTCAAATATGATCAAATCAAAATTTATCATAATCCCCTTAGGATTCTTAAATGTATAACATAACATGTTCATGACTATACTATAATATCAAGAGGCTCAAAACTCCGTGAACGCACCTCAAAACGGCGCAACACAGCTCCACAAATGAGCAGGAAAAACAGACGTGATATCTGTTAGTAAAACAAGCATATTTTTCTCTAGGAAAACTATTTTTACAAATGTTTTTCTATTTTAAAAACTAGATTCACACATATTTCAAATGACATAAGTTTGGTTCATTTTGGATTTAATTTGTTATCCCAAATCTCCAGTTAAACATTATATATGTGTAGCCGTTTTCTACAGGACATGTTGTTAGTAAAAAGATCATATCTTTCTCTATACAAATGATTTTTAAGATTAGTCTTCTGTTATAGAAACTACATACATATATCTTTCATTTGGCACTAGTTTGGTTAAATTTGGAGTTTATTTTCTATCTCGAATTCTCAGTTAAACATGATATAATTGCTGCAGTTTTCTACAAAAAATATTTATTTAGTACATCTCTTAAATTTCTCATATATAAATGAAATTATGAAAAATCATAATGATCATGATCATGATACTTTCATAAACAGCAATAAAAAAATTACTAATCTAGCATTGGTTTATGTTTCAACATCAAAAATTTAACTTTTATCACATCATGTTAAGATTCAAGCATGAAAACACATATTCAACATCATATTAAATATCTAACTAGTTATTTAACTATGGGGAAGGATTTGGATGAAGATAATTTTTCCTTAATCTCATGTGCAAGCCTATAAAATAAACAGCATGTAATCCATGAGCACAAACCACCTGTTCTCCCTCGTCACACGTCGATGATCTCGCCCTTGTGTCGATATTTGCTTCTTAAAGCTCTCAAAATTCTCAACTTTAGGGCTAGGGATTGTTAGGTCTCATGTTATGAGCCTACATCTTCTAATCTTATTTTGATGATTACAAAAAATTCCTAATATTGTTTGTCTAGTATTTATGTTTCTTATTAGGTATTCTAGACAAACAATGTTGTTGGAGGATGGATGGAATTGCGTCATAACGATCATATCCAATGGAGGTTGGCGGAATTGTGGAGTGAAGCATTGCTATTCAAGTTAAAGATCCAAGATCTCGCTTCATCCGCATATGTACCAAGTCAAGCTTATTGAAGATCAAGATTGCTTGGGTAATTTAGTTTTAGGTTTTATATTATTTGTGTTAGTACTTTAAACTCAATTATGTACACACATACACATTTCGTTTTGGTTTTTGTATATATATATAGTTATATATATACATATATGTTTTGGTTTGATTTTGTAGATATGAGACAAATATATATTCATATATATGTTTATATGTTTCATATTCTATCATATTTAAAAATATTTTGTTTTTGGTTTATGGACTTGATAATTTGTTTTTATATCTTTTCCTAAGTCTATAAAGCCATACAAAAGTTTCCAAAAGTTTGTTTAAATCAAATGTCAAAAACATGTATGTTTCCTTTTCATGTTTTTGAACATATTTGAAAAATAATGAGTTTTTACTATTGGGGAATGAAATTCTAAAAATTCTTTTCAGAACTTGTTCATTAACATGTTTATAAACATTTCCCAAAGTTTTACATTTTTCTGAATTTAGTTGATATTTTTAAACCCTGTTTTAAGTTGACATGTACTGTTTAAAACAAGCTGTGTGCATGTCATGAGTCGACTCATGAACAGTGACGAGTCGACTCATAAACTATTGTGTAGTTTTTATTTTACTTCTGATGAGTCGACTCACAAACATCATGAGTCGACCCATCAGGTTGAGTCGACTCATGTCTGTCATAAGTCGACTCATAATCTATGCTGGGATGTGTGTTTTGTTTCTGCTGAGTCGACCCATGACTTCATGAGTCAACCCATGCATGATGAGTCGACTCATGAATTTTATGAGTCGACCCATAAGCTGGTTTTTAGCCTGTAACGGCTACTTATGAGTCGACTCATAAAAAGTACGAGTCGATTCATAACACTGCAACGGCTAGTTTTCCAGACTCCTTGTTTTTTGGTTTTTTTGTCTTTTTGCTGGGTTTTTCTTGTGTTTTGGGGTCTCCTATATATACCCCTTCATACCCAGCTCTATCATGGACTAAGAGGTTTTTAACAAGAGTTTTCAAGTGTTTAAAAGTTTGTTTATTCTCAAGTTTGAGTTTGGTGTTTGTTTACAAAGGAGGAAGCTTACTTGTCAATTGAGGGATTCATCCTCAATCTTCTTCATCCTCTCCTTTGTGTTTATAGAGAAGTTTTTCTAACTCTTCTTCTAGCAATTTTATTATTGATTTTTATATTCTTATTATTGCTAGTTTGTTAATTGAGTTAGAATTTTTTTATACTCATTTTATCACACACACCCTATTTGAGCTTGTAGTATTTCATAAATCATATATTGGGTTGTGGGATTGTGATTTGTGAGATTGAGCTTACATTGTGTTTTCACCTATTATAGAGAACAATTTATTTGTATTGTACTTATTGTGAGCTACACATTGTAATACACTTGTACACCGAGAGGAGTGTGTGGTGAGAGACGGGGTTGTCCCAAGAGGAGTGGCGTCGGTAGCCTAGAGAGAGGTGATAATTCCGAGCACTTGAGGGAAACACGGGCTAGAGACCAACACTTAGAGGGTGTAAAGTGTGATTGCAATTGTGTGTGTTGTAGAGTTTTCGGTTAGCTAGAAAACCGAGTGTGTAGAGAAGTTCCGGCTTCCAAACCGGGTGTGATAGTGGAGATCTCCTCGAGGTGAGGAGCGGGGACGTAGGTCAGGCGGACCGAACCTCGTGAACATATCTTGTGTTTGTGATTGCTTTGGCGTTCATTTATATTCGTGCTTATTGTTTATATCGCCTTCGTCAATTGCTTGTTTATATTATCCACTATATTGTTTCACCCTTGTTTATATTTATATATCATTGCACATATATTGTTCATATCTCTTTTGCTAGGATATATTTGTTAATAAGTTTTAAATTGGCATAAATCGGATTAGATTAGCATAAACCCTATTCACCCCCCCCTCTAGGATTCTTTCCTAGCGGCATTAGGGTACTTTCAGGGATTTCGAGAGAGGAAGAGGGGCTACTAGGGTTTGAAACTCTGATGTAAGGATGTTAATTTTTTTAAAAACACATGTTTATATATATGCAAACCCGAAATAAACCCGTTTGACCCGAACCAGGAATCCTAATCTGACTAGAAAAATAACCTTCGGTATTTTGGCCATAACTTTCACGTCCAATCTCGAAATAAGGTGATCTAAGATTTGTTGGAAAGATATTGAAAAGACCTACAACTTTTTTATTTTTAGTTTTCCTATATTCTAAGTGCATCATTGTGTAAAATCTATAAACTCTTGACTAGTTATTTTTCCCAGATTTTTCTCGTATATTAATATATATGTATCGAATTGATCTCAAATCAATTCCTAGCATACTCAAATATCAATAAATCTTATTTATCATAATATAACATGTTTATTATTATATCTCAAAATATTCAAAATTACAGGGTTTTATAGTTTCATCCCCGCAAACAAGTTGAGCTATATTGAAGATTTTCATCTTAGGTATATTAGTTTAGGAAATTTACTTTGTGTGCTTATACTTAAACCTCAAACAATTCACGTACATTGTTTTCCATTTTTATTGCTTTCAATTTTAGCCACATAAATATGAAAAAAATGAATACAAATTGTATACACTCATATTCATTCATGTTTATATGTGCTTGATATGATTTCATTGAGATCAAGATTTGAAGTCGTGTTTATTGTTTTAAAAGATTGCAAAATATGTGTATTTTTGATAAAATATTATGTTATTGATTTATAGACTAAATAATCTTAGTTTACATCTTTTATTTAGTCTCTAAATCCGTACAATAGTTTTCAAAACTTTGTTTAAGTCAAAATATTAAAAACAAGTGTATTGACATTTCGTATTTTGACCAAATTTACAAAATGACGAGTTTTCACAATTGGTAAGTGTAATTTGAAAAATTGTTTTTGTAACATGTTTATTTTCCTGTTTATAAATATTCCCCAAAGTTTTACATTTCTTGGAAATTGTTTGATATTTTTTAACAAGGTTTAAAGTAGACATTTACTGTGCATTTCAGGTCATGTGCATGTTTAAGTCAACTCATAAGTTGACTTATGATATGTTGTGGAGTTAGATATTTTCGTCTGCTGAGTCTACTTATAACTCATACAAGTCAACTTATGAAGACATAAGTCGACTTATACCTGTCATAAGTCAACTTATAATGTGACTGTTGCATAGTAACGACTATTTTGTTGTTGGGTTCTTTTACTCTATATATACCCTTTAACATAACTATTTCCAATAACCAAGAAAGTTTTAAAACAAGTTTAAGAGTGTTTAAGTTTGTTTCAAGTGTGTTTTTACAAGTTTGGTTTTGTGAATAAGTTTTCACAAGAGGAAGAAGAAATCATCATTTTGTATTTGGGATTTCATCTCATCTCTCTCACTCTTGTTTTTCATTGGAGATGTTTTCTAAACTCAATATCTAGCTATTTATATGTTTGATTATCATTTGCATAAGCTAGACATTAATTGAGTTTATATTTTATTTTCACTCATTGTTTACATACACCCACTTGAGCTTAAGTATTTCATACATAGTATATTGGGGCTGTGAGACTGTAACATTGAGTGTGGGTTTAAATTGAGTTCTCATCTTGTTAGAGAACAAACTATTTGTATTTTTTAGTTTATTTATTAAGACATTACATTCTAATACACGAGGACACTGAGAGGAGTGTGTGGTGAGAGACGTAGTTGATACCAAGAGGAGTGACGTCAGTAGTAAAGCCTAGAGAGAGGTTGTAAGTCCGAGCACTTGAGGGAGGTGACACGTGAGAGACCAACACTTAAGGTTGTAGTGTGTGATTACATTGTGAGTGATTGTGAGAGTTTTCGGTGAGCTAGAAAACCAAGATTGTGTGGAGTTGTAAACGTTTTCGGTGAGCGTTAAAAACCGATTGTAATAGTGGAGATTCTCCTCGAGAGTGAGGAGCGGAGACGTAGGTCGAGAGTAACCAAACTCCTGTGATCATATTATGTGTTTGCGTTTATTATTTGGCGTACTCTTTTATTTTGCTCGTATTGCTCATATCTCATACTCATTGTTTAGATCGCCTACTATCTCATATCCTAGCTCATATAACTTGTTCTATTCCATACTTACTAGGAAAATTGTTAAATAGTTTTAATTTGGCATTAATATTGGATTAGATTAGCATATATCCTATTCACCCTCCCCCCTCGAGGGTAATTTTATTTGGTATCAGAGCTTGGTGCTCTTTGATTTGTGGCTAACTGCCTAGAGTCAAAGATCCTCACTTTGATTTATTGCTAATCTAGTTTTGAGATTATTTTCATCTTGCTTGCATTTATAATTATGGATATGCATGGTGCACCTAGCTTAGGTTATACTATTAATGTTGCTCCTTGATTAGATGGTTTCCCTTATGCCCAATGGTGTGTTAGATTTAAACTCTTTGTTAGATCTAGACACTTTAATTTATGGAAAATTATTGATTGTGCTTATATTGTGCCCATGTTAGAGAAATCCAAGTGGAGCAAACATGATAAGAAAATGTTTACAATGAACAAGATCTTGTTAGAGTTTTTTCTTAATGATTTTGACTCATCCATATCTAACAAGCTTGATTCTTTTAATAGTGCTGACACATTGTGGAAATTTATAGAAACACATCAAGGAAACTTGGAGGAGATTCGACACGCTTTGACAGAATCAACTTCAAGTAAGGAGAGAGCATCATCATCACGCACTCGGCCACTAGGTGATAGCCCTAGTGTGGTATGCGATTCAGAATCCGAAAGTGAATTATCTATTAGCGAACTCGCATGTGCATATGATAGGTTAATGCATGTCTACACAAAATTATATCATAATTTTATTGTTTTGAAAAGCAAGCATGTAACTTTGAAATCCGATCATGATATGCTAGCATCCAAATTAGATATCATTGTGAAAGAAAATACGACACTTAAAGAAAACAATGATAAATTAAATTTGGAAAATAAAAATTGGACCTTAAAAATAGCTAGCTTATCTAATAATAAAATTGATGCTATGCTAGAAGTAATAGCCATTAGAGATGAATTTAATTCTTTCAAGAATAATCATGTGTGTTGTACTTCTAATGTCCTTGCATATGTGCCTAATAATGATGAGTTGAATCATGTGAAAAATCGTATATCTTCCTTAGATTCAACATTAACTAAATGCATTGATAATAATAAGAAAATTATGGTCTTGTGTGCAAAATCACGTACTACAACATCTAAACCCGTACACTATGCACACATGTATAGCAAAATTTACAAGTGTTTCCATTTGCGGTCGAAAATGCAATATTGCTAAATTTTGCTATGATGCGTAAAACCCACAATTAACAATCATATTGCTCATTGTGCATCCCATCAAGTTTCCTCATCATCACACACACATACATATGCACAAAATTTTTTTCATAAGCATGCTCATGTGTATAAGTGTGATTATTGTTGTAGATTTGGTCATTTGGCTAAATTTTGTTTTGATTTAAAAAGAGTTTCACATTTGTAAAATAATTCTAAAAGACAATCTTTCTTTGCAAATGTTTCCGTACACAACCACACGGTCATCATATACAAATGCATCCTTTTCATTGCACATATTATAATCGGAAGGGTCATTTGCATAATTATTGTTTTGACCGGATTTGTGCACCACTGGACCCAAATGTGATCATAACCTAAGGGCATTGAGCTTTAATGATAGGGGTCATGTCCCTAAACTTTTTGGTATCAAGAGTAATTGGGCACCTAAGCATGTTTGATTTCAAAATACTTTTTAGCATTTTTGTTTTTATTTCTTATTTTAAAAAAACGTGTTTAGAAATTTTTAGAATTAAAAACATTTTTTAAGTCAATACTTTTGTTTTTATTTTTATTGGCTTGATTTTGATGAGTGGTTTGTGTTTGAGCAACATCCCGGATTTATTTCGTATTTATTTTCAAATCATGTTTATTGGGTGTTAAAAGTTTATTTGGGTTGAAACAAGCTCCAAGAGCTTGATATGATTGTCTCTCTTGTTTTTCTTGTTGGATATGACAAATATTAATTTCATTGTCAATATGCCACATAGAATACTTTTCAAAAATGATCACTTGTTCATCTTTTTGCTTGATCACTTGTTCATCAAAAATGTTGATTTGTTGATCAAGCATGTTTTAATGTTATTAAGGTTTAGATCATGATTCATAGTTTAATTTGATCATGATTTGTAACTACATATGTGATTTCATTTGATTGATTTGATTTTCATTTAGAATTTCATGATTATCATGATTTGTTTTCATTTGAAAATGTTTTTCAAGATTCTCATAATTTTCATTCTTTTGATTTCAAAAATCTATATATGTTTGTGTATTAAGACACAAATTTCATAATAATATATTTATGTGTGTGCTCAATCAATTATGATTTATGATTTGTGAACTTTTGGATATATTGATCAAACATTTGAATATTTATGTTTTTGACTCTTGTAACACTTTTTCAAGATGATATATACATATGTGTTCACTTGGTCTTTTTGAATGTGAGTTTTGTTTTAGCATGTTCCATATCTATGCTTGCTCATATATGTTAACCTTATCATTTCTATATCTATGCATTAAGGCATTTTGTTAGGGGGAGCTTTTTCCTATTTTTGGTTTATACTCACCCATGCTTATTTGTAGGGGGAGCTTTCGCTCTTTATTATTATTGTTTTCCCCAGTTTGATGTTGACAAAAGGGGAGAAACAATTCAATTATGAGTATATCATTCTATTAAGTTATGCATGAGGATTATAATTTGTATATACAATTGATATCATGCATATTATATATCTTTTTGTGTAGATTGCTTTTCATCATAAAAAAGGGGAAGATTGTTAGGTCTCATGTTTATGAACCTACGGTCTAATATTGTTTTTATGATTTACAAACAATCCCTAACATCGGTTGTCTAGTGTTTGTATTTATTTACTAGGTATTCTAGACAAACATCGATGTTGGAGGTTGGATGGACTTGTGCCTACATGATCATATCCATTGGAGGATAGAAGAAAAATTAGATTGAAGCCATCGTAATTCAAGTCAAGATTCATAGTGTTTCATCCTCGCAACCAAGATGAGCTATATTGAAGATTTTCATTTTGGGTATATTAGTTTAGGAAATTTACTTTGTGTGCTTATACTTAAACCTCAAACAATTCACACACATTGTTTTTCGTTTTTATTCCTTTAAATTTTAGCCACATAAGTATGAAACAAATGAATACAAATTGTATACACTCATATTCATTTCATGTTTATATGTGCTTGATATGATTTCATTGAGATCAATATTTGAAATCATGTTTATTGTTTTGAAATATTGCAAAATATGTGTATTTTTGATAAAACATTATGTTATTGATTTATGGTTTAAATAATCTTAGTTTACATCTTTTCTTTAGTCTCTAAATCCATTCAAGAGTTTTCAAAACTTTATTGTTTTGAAATCATGTTTATTTACATTTTGTATTTTGACCTAATTTGCATAATGATGAGTTTTCACAATTGGGAACTGAAATTTGAAAATTCATTTTGTAACATGTTCATTTTCATGTTTATAAACATTTCCCAAAGTTTTACATTTCTTAGAATTTGTTTGATATTTTTTAACAAGGTTTAAAGTTGACATTTACTGTGCATTTCAGGTCCTGTGCATGTTTAAGTTGACTCATAAGTTGACTTATGATATGTTATGCAGTTAGATATTTTCATCTGCTAAGTTGACTTATAACTCATACAAGTCGACTCATGAAAAAATAAGTCGACTTACTCCTCTCATAAGTCGACTTATAACGTGACCGTTGCATAGTAACGACTATTTTCCAAAATTTGTGGATTTTGTGTTTTTATTGGATTTTGTTGGTTTCTTGGGCTGGGTTCTTCTACCTTATAAATACCCCTTTGCCATAACTATTTCCAACTACCAAGAAAGTTTTAAAACAAGTTTAAGGGTGTTTAAGTTTGTTTCAAGTGTGTTTTTACAAGTTTGGTTTTGTGAAGAAGTTTTCACAAGAGGAAGAAGAGATCATCATTTTGTGTTTGGGCTTTCAACTCATCTCTCTCACTCTTGGTTTTCATTGGAGAAGTTTTCTAAACTCAATCTCTAGCTATTTATAAGTTTGATTATCATTTCCCTAAGCTAGACTTTAATTGAGTTTATATTTCATTTTCACTCATTGTTTACACACACCCACTTGAGCTTAATTATTTCATACATAATATATTGGGGTTGTGAAAGTGTAACATTGAGTGTGAGCTTAAATTGAGTTCTCATCTTGTTAGAGAACAAACTATTTGTATTTGTGGGCTTATTTGTTAAGAGATTACATTATAATACACAAGGACACCGAGAGGAGTGTGTGGTGAGAGATGTGGTCGATACCAAGAGGTATGGTGTCGATAGTAAAGCCTAGAGAGAGGTTGTAAATCTGAGCACTTGAGGGAGGCGACACGTGAGAGACCAATACTTGAGGTTGTAGTGTGTGATTACATTGTGAGTGATTATGAGAGTTTTCAGTGAGCTAGAAAACCGAGATTGTGTGGAGTTATAAAATTTTTTGGTGAACATTGAAAATCGATTGTGATAGTGAAGATTCTTCTCGAGAGTGAGGAGCGGAGAAGTAGGTCGAGGTTGACCGAACTCCGTGATCATATTATGTGTTTGTATTTGTTATTTGGCGTAATCTTTTATTTTGCTCGTATTGCTCATTTCTCATACTCATTGTTTACATCACCTACTATCTCATATCCTAGCTCATATAACTTGTTATATTCCATACTTGCTAGGAAAATCATTAAATAGTTTTATTTTGACATTAATATCGGATTAGATTAGCATATTGTAAAATCCCGTAAAATTTGAAAATAATATGATTAATAGTGATAAATGAGTTTTATTATGATAAATATCAATAAATGATGATGGATAATGATAGTAATTGATTTGAGACCAATTAAGAGTATATATGCATTATACACTGTTGCAATTCAAATCTGGAAAAAAGACTAGTTACGAATATACGTGCATTACACATCAATACATTTTGAATCTGTAAAAATTCAAAAGATAAAAGTTGTAGGTATCTTCAATAGATTTCCAACTCATCTTAAATGACCTTATTCCTAGGTCGGATGAGAAAGTTGCAGCCAAAATACCAAAGACAATTTCCCAGTCAGACTAGGTTTCCTAGTTCGGGTCAAACTGGTTTGTTTCAGTTTTGCCTCTATAAATGACTATGTTTTTCACAAAAAATCTCTTTTTAAATCATATTTCTGAATCCTATACCCACCGTCTCCCCTTAAAAACCCTGGATCATATTCTTGTGAGTTTCGACAGCTTTGTGGAGCAAAATACCAACACGAATGCGAGATCATCGACATGTGGCAAGGGAGAACAGTTTGTTTGCACTTTTGAATCTTTTCAGTAGAGATTTCATACGAGTTCATCTCTTCCACTCATACACTCATTTTTAAACTGGTTTTAATGAGTTTTTAATTTGTTTTCTTAGGCCTAAAACCCTAGTTTGTGTACAAAGATTGTTCTTTATAGTATATGATATAAAGATCTGATCTTTTTGTTTCAAAAAGTGATAAACAAAATCTGTGGTGTATTTTAGGATCTAAAAGCAATTGAATATAAGTTTTTGTTGAGATTTTAATGGTTTTCATGATGATTTTGACAAACACGAACATGTTAGGGTTGTAATTATTCAACTAGATATAATAATTATGTTTCATGTAACAAAGTGAACCTTAATTACGTTAAACAAGATTTTATATTTGTGTTATCTGAAATATATCAATTATATGAGATAGAAGCAACCCCTTAATACCCGAATCAATCTGGCAGAAATTGAAGTTCTGCCTCTAGCCGGTCAACCGACGCTGAGGCACCGATCAACCGACCAGCCCAGTTTCACACGTTTATGTTTTGCACTTTTGATCAATCAATCTAAGGTTTACTTTGATTGATTGAGTTGTGATATGTTGTTTTGTTGATTTATTTAATACATGAGATGATCATGAACACAATGGTTTGAGTCCGCACATCAAGACACATGCGTGGACACGAGGACACACGTTTGAGTTGTGTTTGCACGAGCCGTTGAGGTACGTAATATATGTTGTGTTAATCATGTTAGAATTTGACATGCATATTGCATTTCATGATAGTTATGGATGCTTAGTGGGTCAGTTGGGATACCGCAATGAGACCGCGGATAGACTACAATTAGAGTTGGTTAGGATACCGCAATGAGACCGCGGATAGACCACACCCTAGGGGGATCTTATGTCCCGGGTTTGGCTAGTATGCCTATACTTCGGTAGGTGATCATCTGTTATGCATCATTCCAGACTAGGGTGATTTACCTATCTCCGCAAAGCGATTGAGTAAGGTGGGAACACAAGATATTGTGATGGCCTTACAATAGTATCGTTATTTCATGTAGAGATTCATACAGTTTGTATTCATGTTTCCGTATTATTAACCGAGAGTAGGGTATTACACTGAGATTGGCATACATGGTTTGTTCTACGTGAGATGATTGTATTGGATAATTTTTCCTTATGAGTGTGCCAACTACCCGAGGGTAATCTGAGATTTTGACATGACTTATTATGGTTGAGGTTTGGGGTTATAGTATTTGTTTTGTTTGTTGCTTTCCTTTATTCCTAGTTTGGAATTGATAAGTAGCAATTCACAATTTGAGACATATGGTATATACATAAGAGTTTTCTTGTTTTGATTATTTCGCTCGACGTACCAGTTTTGTGTTATGAGTTTCTAATTATTAATTCTATTTAGATTGTTTATTCTTAGTTCGGTATTGATATTTAGTTATCTACAATTTGAGATACGAGATATATACATGAGGGTTTCCTTGATTGTATTATTTTACTCGAGGTACCCATTCTCGTGTTGTGGATCTCTAAATATCAATTTTCGCTTAGTTCAGGATAGATGATTTTTATATTTATAGTACTAACTTGTATTTTCTTATATACTCCTACCCCTTCCCTCAGGGAGCGGTGGAGATTATCTTGCTAGCGTTTTGATGCTCGTTGTTTCCCTACTTTTCATGCAGCGAGTAAGGCACACTGAGAGTCGAAGGTTGATGGAGATGCCCATTAGATTCCATCTTATATATATTAGTAGTTTATTTCATGTTCCACAGTAGTTAGTGTTCATTGTTCAGACATTTAGAGTTTGTGTTTCATTTTCTAAAGGCTGAGTGCCTTAGTAGTATTTTATTTGACTCTGTGTATTGTGATATTTCACATTTGGTCCATTATCAGTAGTATTTCATTTTATTCAATTGGGACATGATATCATCATTGAGACATCTTTTCTCTATTTATCATGTTCAGTACATTATTATCTTCATTTGTCTATTTTGTACCTACACCTCTTATTTGATTCCACTAGAGAGATAGTAACTGTGATGGTGAAACGTGTTGTTGCATGGTAAGTTTGACATCCTTGAATTCACCTAGGACTACAGCCTTGTGTGAACCCAGGGGCATCACACATATACCCTATTCATCCCCCTCCCCTCTTCTAGGGTAATTTCAGTAGAGAGGTTGGTTATGATGGTGATCTTTGATGATCATGTCCTGTGAAATGTAAGTGATACAAGGCATCATCCGTTGCCATTGATAGCACTATTGTGTACTTCGTCCTGGGAAGGCTCTATCAAGTCGGCAAGAAATGCCTCACTATCATTCAGAGCTTATTTCAAAGCTTCTCTTATTTTTTTAGACAAACATAGTAGTTTGAATAGGGTTATACAAGCCGAGTTATTGCCTAATTGAGCCATGATAATGATATTGTACCGGAATGAGGCTTTGAGGTCATTTGGGTGATGCTTTAAAGCCTTGTCGAACAAAGATTTTTTTTCTTTGGACGGTTCGGCTTGTTCGGAAGTTCATGGCTAATCGTAATACTTTAAATAATCACAGCTAGATCTCGTTCCTACCATGACAATATTTTCTTCCTTAGAATCAGTAATTGTGGTAACCATTAGAGATTCCTCTCTAATAATTGTGGTAATGGCTTTGCAATTCATCTTGTGCTTGTTCTTGGATTTCTGAAGAATCCAATGCTCATCTTGGAGAAGATCAAGATGTACCCACATCATTTCGCCTCTTGATGTAGTGAGAGAGGCTAAGCCTTGCCTTTGTTAGTTCTGTTGGTCATAGTTGACCACTTCTGTCCTTGCAATAGGAATGGGGAGAATGCCATTTTGGGTTTGGATCTATCACATGGAACTGAATTGAAGGGTCATTATGTTAGCAGTGACTATCTTTTGCTCTGATTTAAGCTTTAGAATTCTTGACTCGACAAAGGTCTGGATTTTATCCTTAAGGATGTAGCAATTATTTATCGAAAGTCCTAATATCCTGTGGTAAAGGCAGTAGTTGGGGTCATTAGTCTTTCCAACTTTTTCAGGGCGTCGACCTCCAGGATGTTTTAACCAATTCCCCTTGTTAAGTACATAGAAGATGGCAATTGTGTATTCTTCTTTGAATGAATAATTACGTTAAATGTTCTTCCTCGGTTCTCTTTGCTGGTTGTTGGGATTATGAACCCTAACTGTGGAAATCTCTTTAGCTTACGATTGTGAGGTCTACCCTTGCTTACCTTTGTTGCTCATGAAGTTGGTGCAGGGCTCGAACTTGTTAAAATGTTCTGACGACTTTTCTACTATCTCAGCTTGTTCTATCAATTCCTTCCATGTTTAGATAATAACGACGCCCATGTGTGGTTCAATCCATGACATGAAATTGTGCTGACAAGTTTAAAGTAGCATCGAAAATGGTATATCATGACATCACAATGTCAGATTGCAGTATATTTAGATGTATTCCTTGATCGTCTTATATTTAGATGTATTCCTTGATTGTCTTGTTTCTGCTTTGCTTTTCAGAAAGAAGTTTGGTCACAGTAACATCAGACTGTTCCTCATATAATTGTGAGATAAACTTTGATTCGAAATTCGCCCATGATCTGATTGATCTCTCAAGAAAATTCTAGAACCAATCAAAAGCTACCTTCGGAAGGGTGCCAATGAAAAATGATGCCTTAATGGCATCATTACCCACTACATTCAAAATTTGTTAGCAAAAATAGTAGATATGTTAGTTCAGAGAAACTTTGCAATTAAATGTATGCAACGTTAGCGGCTCAAATTTCATCGGATAGGGAACTATGTCCTACTCGATGGGATAAGGTCAGATGATTCTAACCTTCTTATGCTCAGTTCGTTGAGAATGTACATTGAGCTACTTTTGGATGTCGTTCAGGGCCTTTGCTTTCTTTCTTGGATTTGAAGGTATTGTCGTCTCTAATCTTGCATGTTTGGAATCTACATCATCTTGACGTTCTTAATCTTCTTTTAGGGAGGATTCACCGATTGGATTTTTCCCCTTTGAAGAACTTGGTTGAGTTAGAGATGCTAATAAGAGTTGTTCAACAATCCTTTCTGGACATTTGATCTGCTCATCTGATTTTTTCTTTCGAGCCATCATTTGAACAAGAAGATCTTCTCGGTCCATTACATCTGCATTCCATTATCATTCCTAACTTGAACTAGGGGTCACATTTGATGCTATGGCAGAGTTAGCATTGTTAGAAGTGGGCTAGTTCATTTGAGACAATGTCTACGATGACATGTAATGGCAGAGTTGACATTGTTAGAAGTTGGCATTGTTAGAATTGGCAACTTTTTTGAATTACCGAGACTACTTTTCTGAGGGTCGCATAATGCTGACATTAACAACCTCTCTTCAGCGATAGAAAGTCTCTTGAATCACAAGTAGTTTCAAGTTGAGGGTGTTTTTGAATGCCAACATCACCATTTAGCTTTTGTGTAGCAGAATCATCATTGATGATATTATTCCCTTGTGGGAATTTAGATGAGGGATTTCCACCATTCTTAGCTTCTATCGAGGAAGCATATTGAGCATCGTGAGATGCATTAAATCAAACTCCTAAAAGAGTTCTAGACTAATGTTAAAGATCAACTCTTGACCTTCGCTCAAGACGAGATTTGAGTTTTTATCGCACTTGGCGAAACTCGTTCGGTTTTTAGTGAAGCTCAAATTATCTTTGGTGAAGGTCGCCATTACAAACACGAGGGCAATTTAGACTCAAGATTCACACTGATGTGAATGCTATGACAACTACATATAGTCATCATTGATGAAGATTGGTTCGCGGAAATAAATTCCTCGAACTTTGCTTGGTCAAATTCAATGACTAGTGATTCAACAAAAGACCCTAGGGTCATAGTGTCGGTGACCCTTGTAGAGTCACCAATCTTGCTTCGAGTCCTTTTAGTATTGGAATTAGCTCAGATTATAATAAAAAGAATTTAATTAAATAAAGGAAAAAAGTATATTCCTATGGTTCTTTTCGATTTGCCAATGAAACATCGATCTTATATTCCATTGACGCCCCGATTAAGATGACGAGTCTTTTGCTATTAATGAGAGCTCAAGGACTTGGAAAATAGTTCAGACTTTTCTTAGCACTTCTACTCAATTAAATTGCAAGTGCGATAATAGAAATTTCTCTTTGCGTGTGAGTTGATCTCTCTATGATCTTCTATCCCCTTGTGCGTGTCCAAATTACCAATCTCCTCCTCTTTTATAGGCTAAAAGAGAGAATTAATAGCCTTTAATTATGGATTAACTAGGCATTAAAATAGAAGACAATGGAGAGCAGTTATTTCCTTATAATAGCCCTCAAACGGCTTTTTAGTATGATTCCCTGACTTAGCGAAGTTCATTGAAGACATTTGGGCAAAATTTGCTGACTTGGCGAAATTTGCTTAAGACATGGCGAAGTTCACTGAAGACGTAGGTGAGTCTTCTGTGGAACCGTGGATGACTGGGTCCACTAGTGTTGACACAAATGAAGTTTGCTAATTGGCGAGCTTTGTTTATGAGTTCAAATTTGACACAGATTTCGACTCATGATTTGGCCAACTAATGATGTCTTTTGATCAGCCTGGGGCATAAATTGGGAATCGATTCTCTCTTTACTTAGTTGAGTCGAGTTGAGTTGTGCTGCATGGTGAGGTTCACGTGTTTTATTAAGCAACCTTCACTACAGCTTGTTTTGGGCTTGGCTTTTGGCGCATTCAATGTGTTCAGGTCATGGGCGTTCACTATTTGAATCCAAGATAAATAAATATTGGCCTTGGTAGAAATACATTTTAACCATCTTCATTAGATTTTATGTGTTGTCTTCTAGTTTTACTTTTTTTAGAACTTTGTTGGAAAATTACATGTTTGTGGGGTTATTTAGTTATTTATTTACGTATTTATTTGTGCATATGGTAGCTTATATTTTGGTGAAAGTCAGACATAGTGGGCAATTGCCAATTGGTTATGTGGATGATTATGTAGGTGGCAAGTATGATGTTGAATCCATAAAGGAAGGAGCACTGAATATGGAGACCATCAAAGAGAGAGTGATAGGATATGGGCATAACAATTTGGAGAAGCTCGTTTATGCTATTCTTGGAGAAGGTTCGGGTAATGGTGTGTTGAGGAATTTCATTTTAGAGAAGGCAATAGAATTAATGTTTGAATATTCACACAAGCACAGGGCAATTGAAATATTGGTTGACCATGGTATAGAAGAAGGTGATATATCTCTGAAATTTTGATGCTAGAGGGTGGTAGCCAACAAGCTGTTGAAGGGATTGAAGCACAAAGTGATTCTTTTCATATAGAAAACTCCTATAAAGGTGCCTACTATATTGTGGAGGAGAAAGCTGACACCTAAAAGAAAGAAAATGTAAGTTGCAACGGAGAATATTACAAAACCACATGTTGGTGATCGTTCTTAAGCAGGGGTAATTCATGTTGCAACTGAGAATGTTGAGGAACCATATATTGGTGATAGTTCTAAAGCAACAAAAACTCATGTTAATGCAGATGTTGATGCACAAGCAAACATTAAGGCAAAAGTGAGAAAGCCTATGCCAACAGAAGGTCTTACTTGACTTGACGTGAACAAGGTGAAATTTCTTCATCTTGTGAGAATGATGATTCAGCTGATGATGAGAATTATAAAATTGACCTTAGAGAGAGAATGGAGGATGATGAATTGGATGATTATGATGATGACGATTTATATGATGAGTTTGCAATTCATAATGAGAACGAGAGAGCTACTAAGAATGTTGAGCCTCCATCATTTGAAAGAAATTGCAGAGTGGATAATGATAATGTCAAAGATAATATAGAACCTAATAAAACTATTGAAGATAATGCTAACGTTGAAGTGCCTACCCAGCAGAATTCCCCTCATAATGTAGTTGCTTACTATGAGAGTGAGGACTTAGTGGAAGCAATTGGTAGTAAAGTGGGAAAAGCATTGAACTGTGAAGATTGGGAGCTACATGCAATATGAAGGTCCAATAAGAATTTAAAGGATGAATCAATGGGTAGAATTATTATGAGTGTTAGTGCAAGAATAGCAGATGACAATCATGGCTATCCTATGACCTTTAGGGCAGGTGCAATAGCCCCTAGAGTAGTGCACCATCCATCTTCTAATGTTGAGGAGACATTCAATGCAGCTAGAAAGGCATTGAATGCAGAGCATGGGTAAAGATTAAGAGGTATATGTCCATCAAAAAAGAATTAATCTGATTTTTTTACAACATAGGAAGGAGGATATGAGTCAAAACAAAGAGATAGTGATGACGAATCACCATTAATTCATACTAATGATGAAGGGGTGGTTAGAAGAATAAAAAGAAAGAGGAGAGTGAAATATAATTATATTAATGAGAATGTAGACATGAGCTCTATTCAATTGAGTGCTAGTTTGAGATTTACCTCAAGTAAAGTGTTAAAAGAGGCAATCCTCAATTATTCAATCCAAAATCACTATGACGTTGTGTACATAAAAAATGATAAGCAGAAGATTGATACTAGTTATGCTTTATATATAATTAGTAGTTAACTGTTGGTGTAGACCTAAATGATGAGGATGCTTGGCAAATTAAGGATTTGACACTAGGTCATTCATGCACTAGGTCATTCCAAAATAGGCTCATTACAGAGAACTGGCTGGCACATGAATATTTGGATATGATGTTAAGAGATCCAATGTTGAGACCCAAGGATATTAAAGCCGATATAAGCAAAACATTTGAGATCAATGTAAATTTTTGAAAATATCAAAGGGTAAAAGAAAAAGCATTGAATGCTGTTGATGGTCCCTTGAAGAGGCAATATCGGTTGTTAACCATGTATGAGGGAGATATGTAGAAGAATTGAGAGTACAACTTGTATTCTATAGGTGACAAATGCAGAATCATCTTAGCTAGGCATTTTTGAGATATTTTATGTTTTCTTTGGTGCGTTCAAGCAGGGCTTTAGAAACTTTTCTAGGCCAATATTTGGAGTTGATGGATGTTTTATAAAACATGATTGTGGTGGTTAATTGTATGTACAATAGAAAGGGATGGCAATAATCAGATATGGCCTATAGCATGCGCTATTATGGAAGCTAAAACAAAAAACTCACGGCCTTGTTTCTTGAGCATAATGACCTATGTATAGGTGATGGCAATGGGTGGACTGTATTGTCAAACCAAGAAAAGGTATGTTTTATATGTTGTGCATGTTTTTGTAACTTTGAATACTTGCATATGAGTTTGTTTCATCATTTCATAGGGCTTGGTACTTTCTATCCGTGAAGTATGATCACAAGTGGAGTATAGACAATGTGCAAGACATATCTACTCTAATCGGAGGAAAGCACACCGTGGATGGTTACTACAAAAGAAATTCTAGAGCTGTGCCAAGGCAACATCTATGGAAGATTTTGCAAGAGGGGCTGCTAATTTGAGGGGATCATCTGAGAGAGCATATGAAGATATCATAGCAAGGGATCCACATACATACTGTAGGTTTCCTTTTCAATGTCATAGCCAATGTGATATTATTGACAAAGACATGGCTAAGACATTTAATTCTTGTATACTTCTTGCACGATATAAGCCTATCATATCTATGCTTGAGGACAATAGGCTAGCATTGATGGATAAAATGAGAGAAAAAGAAATGTGATAGTATTGACAAAAACATGGCTTAGACATTTAATTCTTGTATACTTCTTGCACGATATAAGCCTATCATATCTATGCTTGAGGAAAATAGGCTAGCATTGATGGATAAAATGAGAGAAAAAGAAATTAGTAGGCAAATTTGTTGGTGGGGTTGCTCCAGGATACAAAAGAAAATGAAGCTTGCATATAAGGAGCTAAAGAATTGTGAGAGTCATTGGAATGGACGTGATTGAAGTCAAAGATAAGGGAGTTAGCCATACAATGGACTTGTGCAATAGGATTTGCTCTTATAGACAATGTGACTTAACAGGGGTCCCTTGTACCCATGCTTTCAGTGCCATATTATTCATGAAGGGGTTACCAGAGGATTATTTAGCTAATTGGTATAAGAATGACAACTATACTCCATGCAATGGCAGCCTACTTAGTCCAGTTTAGGGTAGTCGATTTTAGGACAAAGAAGATGAGTGAGTGATGTTTCCTCCCAATATTGTCAAGAGAACTCTTGGTAGGCCCAAAACAGTAAGAAGAAGGAACTCCTCAAAAGTTCCTTGAAATCTATTCAAAGCTTCATGGTAGGGAGCCCCCCATAAGTGTAGTCGTTGTAAATCAATTGATCACACAAGAAGAAAGTGCCCCACTACACCACCTAGAGAATCACATTAATAAGTAAGTTTAAATCATAATCTATTACTAACACTAGTATATAATATGAAGTGAATGATGTATTTTTCATGAATATTGTAGGCGTCACAAGCACATGATGAGGGCACAAGTTGAGCTGGTGAAGGAGAAACACAAGGTAGGAAGAGGGGAGGTCAAAGGAAGCAAGAATAGAATTCGAAGATCTTTAGAAGAAATGCCACACAACAGTGTACAAATTCGATCACAAATTTTAATTGCTAAAAGGAGGAAAGCTTCAAACAGCAAAGTTAATTTTTGATAGAGTGGCTTATAATGGAGGAAGTGGTAGAGGCAGAGGGAGGGAAGGTGACCTTAGGATGCTTGAAGGTTATACATAATGACAAAGGGAGCATGGTGAGGTTGTATTTAGAGATACAAGCTAAATCCAACCCGTTGTAATACAACTACCACTAGAAATCCCCTCCTAAGGTTCTAAGAACAATGAGTAGGAAGATATGTTTTTGATTGTAAATATTGGTTAAAACACTAAAAGTGCATAATTTTGTTTTTGTGAAAAGGGTTTATGTTGATGGTTAAAACCTGTTGTGGTTGTGTATGTTTTCAGCATGTTTATGTGGGTAAACTATGATTTTTTTGTTTTCAAGTAACATTACTATACATCAATATTTATGTCATATTTTTTGCTTCAAATACTAGCTAGAACACACTTTATATACCACTTATGTATATGTATCTAATTATGTGCATTTTGGGTGCAACTAGTAAAGGTATCTTAGAATTAATACTCAGTTGGTTAAATTACTAGGAACATAATACTAATCCATTTACATTATGACAAAAAAACCAATTTTGTTTGATTATAAAGGATACAATACTCATCTGGTTAGTTTGTAAGTAAACCTTTAATTGTTTCTTGTAAAACCTCTTAAATTTGAATATATGGTGATAAATATTATTTATTGATGTTTGAGTATGCTTGGAATTGATGTGAGATCAATCAAATGTATATATGTGAGGGTACCAGAGTATCATGCACGAAACTTGCACAAACAGACTGATTTAAGTCTGTCTAGTCAACTACTACTATTAGTAGTCGACTACTAAGGACAATAGTCGACTAATAAGGATATTAGTCAACAAGTCAGGCTGATTTCCAGATTTCCTAATGGGTTTCATGTCAGTTTGGGGCCCAACTTTACATATGTGTATATATAACCTCTTTACACAAATATTTCCTCTCTTTTAATTATATCTCTGGATCCTAAGCAGCCACCCTCTCCCCTCAAATCCTAGAACCTTTTTGTGGTAGAAGGAGGATCTGCTCATACATGTTTGAGGAGTTCAACACGACTCTGAGGCAAGATCATCGTCATCCTAACCTGCACCTTTAAATAATAATTGATTTAATTTGTTTAACTTGTTGTTTTCATGTCTAAATCTTAACCTGAGGTGTTAAAAGTTAGAAATTATTGTTAAATCTTAAACTCATGCTAGATCTGATGTTAATTCTTGCTGTTTACATTAGATTCATGATCATGATCGTTAGGGTGTTTTTAAATTTTGTTTTATAACTTAATAATCATGCCTAAATAATGTTTGAAGCCCTAGTTTTGTTATTTAATTAAGTACATGTTGATCAAAGATGTTTAAACCCTTGGTTTGAGATACCTAAGTAGTGTAATCATATTTAAATGAATTTATCTATGTCCATGTTTAGACTTTATCATGTATTATTAATTATGTTGATAATCCATGTGTTAAATTGAGGAAATTGATTAATTAGGATATTGAACCCTAATTAGACTAAGTTAATATTTTTTATTATGTTTGAGTTAATCTATGTTGAATATTTATCAGGTTTAAATCTTGTTTTAACTTTATGATAAGTGCATTTGACCGATAAATCTTGTTCGTGCATGTAAAAGTTCATGTTTTACTGTGTAGTCGACTAATACCTTTAATAGTCGACTACTCGTTCCCAGGTTCAACCTACAGAAACTTATTTGTTGCATTGTAGCCGACTAATACCCTTAATAGTTGACTACGGATACAGAATTTTGCCTTCGTAGAGTCTGGATAGACTCCATGTAGTCAACTACTAAGCTTAGTAGCCGACTACTAAAACAGTTTTCTTGATTATTGTTTTGCACCGTTTCGAGATGCGATCACGGAGTTCGAGCCGCACGTTGACACACGTACAGTCATGAATATACATGAATAGTGTCATAGTATACATATGGGCACCCTAAGGGGGATTATGACAAGTATTGATCCGTTTGCACTTGAGATATAAGATATACATACATTATACACGTGTTTGGATATCGTTGATGAGCTCAGTTTAGTACTACGTGGAGTAATGCGTCGATATTCTATTTGTACAGGTCATTGAGTCAGGTTTTAGGATGCTTTATCTAGTAGTCTGTGCTGCACTAGGGTGTGATGACGCTTGTGAGGCGTATTTCCAGGACGCCTATTTGGTAGTCCGTCCCGCACTCGTGTTACGTACAGAGATGCAATGAGACTAATGAGCCGTGTACACAGTTAGGATACCGACTTGGTAGTCTGTCCCGCATGATAATGTGATGAATTATAACTTGCTTGGATTTGCATTGTGCCGATTGTTGATAGCCTGAGTCTTTTGAGGATGCCATTTATGAGCATGACTCATTGCTGAGATATATGACTGAGGTACTTTGCTCTTGAAAGTACGTGAGACTATTATGTTGATATTTATTTTATCTTCCAAGTGATAGTGGAAGATATTATAAATATGATATATTGATGTCTGTTACTTTCTCGTACTATTTTATTTATTTCTTAGTTGGAATCAACAATTAACGATTCACAATTTGAGACATATGGTATATACATGAGGGTTTCCTTGTTTTGTTCGACATACCAGTCTCATGTTGTGGGTTTTTAATTGTTGATTTTATTTAGGTTGTTTATTCTTAATTTAGTATTAATGTTTAGACATCTACAATTTGAGACATATGGAATTTACATGAGGGTTCCTTGTTTGGATTATTTCTCTCGACGTACCAGTCTCGTGTTGTATATTTCTAAATATTAATTCCATTTAGATACAAGGTAAATTATCTAGGTAGACTATGCTTAATAGATAGAGCATCCACTTCATCTAGCAGCCCTTCTCCTGGGGGCAGATGGAGGTGGTGATCTTGCTGTAGTGCTCTGACGCTCTTCTTGTTGTTTTTTTGTTTTAAATTTCCTTTTAGGCAGCTCAGAGTTCTGAAAAGCCGCATAATAACGGAGTTCTAGCATAGTCGTCATCGCGTATTTTAGTAGTTGAGACTCCACTATAGTTTATATTCTCATTCAGATATTAGTGTTTTGTGTTCATATTTTAAAGGCAGTGTGCCTTAGTACGATTTTTAGTTGATTCATGTTAAGACATTTTTATTATTCCACATATCAGATGTATTTTAGTTGAGACATGATTTTTATTTATGAAATATCTCTTACTATATCAGATCTATTATTTTTATTTCCATATTTTGCATGTTTTGTACCTACACTTATATTTGATTCCACCAGAAGATATTAGTGTGATTGGTGAAATGTGTTATTGCACGGTGTAGGTGCATGATAGGTTTGACATCTTTGGGTTCACCTTGCACTGTAGCCATGTGTGAAAACAGGGGCGTCATAGTTGGTATCAGAGCTCTAGTTCCAGTATCCTTAGGATCATTCCTGTGTCGAGTCGTGGAGCTTGGATAGAGTTTTATAGTAATCATGTATAGAGTCCACTAGAAATTCCTAGATTGAGTGAGGACGTTATATATATATAACGCGAAAATTACAAAAAAAATTTATGACTACCTTACTTTGATTGAAAAGTATTTGTGTGAATGATATGTCATACGATTTTCTTATTGTGATACGTTGTGTGATATATACATATATGTTTGCGATCTCATTTATTGTGTCTAATAAGCTCTCCTCCTGATGACATAAATATCAAGACGAGGATGTAGTCGAGGTAGAACTCGTATGCGGAGAGCTGAGCAAGCAGAACCCGAGCCGCAGCAGGCTTCATAGTATCTGATCGACTTGGTAACGCCGATTGCGGAAGCAAAAACTAGCAACAATCGAGGAACGAATAACGAACCAGACTACACTTTTTGAAATTACACCACCAATCGTACTATTCGTGCCTTTTGAAGAGGTAATACGGACGACTACACAATCATCACATCCAGCTGTTAATAGAGCAGCAGAGCGCAAAGCTTACTCAGTAAGATTTAGGAAGATATTAGAAGTTAGGAGAACCAAAATTTTAGGACACATTAGATTCAGTTGAAGTTTATAAATGGACAGAATATCTTGGAAGTATTACTAGATATACTTAACATCGATTCAGTACATAAGCAGAGATTAGCTATATTCAGCTTAAAGGGCGACGTCGGAGAGTAACATCGACTTCTGTTTACACCGAAGCAGCGAATGTTAATTACATAGGATGATTTCACCTACTAATTTGATAAGCAGTTAAAACTAGCCGATTGGAGCAGGAAAACATACTAATAGTTAGTTATGTAAACAGGACTGTTCGGAGACAAGGGTAAGGGTAAGAAACCTTTTGCAAGACTTAGAAGACCCCAGCAGTGGGGCAAGAATTTTCATGCCAGTAGCAGAGACGAGGACACGAGCAACAGCAGAACCGTGGTCAGGGTTAGCAGTCATAGGGCCATGATTATGGCCAGCAACCGCAGAGGGTAGAGGTACCACTTGCCATTCTGAGAATTTAGGGCCCAGCAGGTCAGATTCACGCTATCTAGGTGATTCCTGATGGACAGATAGTCCCATATGTTCCACCGCTAGTAGTTCAGCAGTCGCCAGCCACCGGAAGAGTTTATGTAGTCGTACCATACGACCATAGTGCGAGTGGAGCCATAGTAGAAGGTACTTTCTTAGTGATTTCGTTTTCAGCTCGAAACTTGTTCGATTCAGTGAGAATACATGGTATATATATGGGGGTTCCTTGTTTGGATTTTTCGCCCGACGTACTAGTTCTGTCTAGTTAGGGGTTGAGTGAGAATATTGGCATCCTAGATTATTAAGTGTAAATATTTTTATGCTTCATATCTGGAGATTAATGGTGCGAGATGTGTATATGAGGGTTTTCTTACCTAGATTATCATCTCAACATGCTTTTCTGATATTATTAATCTCTAGGATACGATTACGGAATTTTAGGGACGAATTTTTTTTAAGGGAGGAAGAATGTAAAACCCCGAAAATTTGAATATTATGTGAAAAATAATAATAAATATGTTATATAGTGAAAATATAACATATTTTAATGTTTGAGTATGATAGGAATTGATTTGAGATCAATTCAATGTATATTTGTGAATATATGAGTGCAAATGCACAAAACATGCACGAAGAGAAATCTGGAAGAATGACTAGTTAAGAGTTTATATATTTTACATATTGATATAGCTTGAATCTGTAAAAACTCAAAAGATTAAAGTTGTAGGTCTCTTCAACAGCTTTCCAAAAAATATTAAATTACCTCATTCCGAGGTTGGATGAGAAAGTTACCGTCACAATACCAAAGTTATTCTCCTAGTCAGACTAGGTTTTCTAGTTCGGATCAAACGGGTTTATTTTGGGTTTGCATATATATATATATATATATATATATATATATATATATATATATAT
>BQKN01060649.1:16995-36319 GCA_022839385.1 Asparagus kiusianus | reverse complement strand
ATACATACTTTGTTAAGTCTATATAATCATTGTGCAAAGTTTCAAAATATGGTTTAGCCAAAATGTCAAAATTCACATGTTTACATTTTCGTGTTTTGGACCATTTTGCAAAATGATGATTTTTCACAAATGGGAAATGCAATTTGGAAAATTCTTTTTGTAACATGTTCGTTTTCATGTTTATATACATTTCCTAAAGTTTCATTATTTTTGGACTTTATTTGTTATTTTTAACAATTTTCCAAAAGTCAAAAATCAGTTTAAAACTGTTTTTCTGAAGTATCAGTTATCGGTCGACCGATCCGGTCGACCGCTCATATGTTCAACCGTCAGTGGGCAGCAGAGAGTTTGTTGGTCGACCGGTCCGGTCGACCGAGAGCGCCATCGGTCGACCGCACCGGTCAACCGAAGATGTCTGCTTGTTTTTCTCGTTTTCGACCTAGATAGCGGTCGACCGAACTTTTCCGTCGGTCGACCAAAATTTTCGCCGGTCGACCGTCAATGTATCCGTTGGCTTCCAACGGCTATTTTTCTGAGCTATTTGCTGGGGCTGTTTTTATCTTTTGCTTAGGGTTTTGGTTGAGACTTTGAGTGGGTATAAATACCCTATTGCTGTTCTCTTTCAAAAAAGCTAAGAAGTTTTTAAACAATGTTTTAAACAAGGGTTTAAGCTTGTTTAGTTTGGTTTAAGTTTGTTTTGGGGTTGCTGTTTTAAAGAGGAGTTTTATATCAGCTATTGAAGAGTTCATCTTCAATATTTCATCATCCTCTATTTGTATTTAGAGAGAAGTTTCCTTAACTCTATCTCCTAGCATTTCTACTATTGTATTTCATATCAATCTTATTTGCTAGTTCTTATTGAGTTAAGTTTTTATTTATATCTCATTGTTACACACACCCACTTGAGCTTATTGTATCTTTCATACATAGTATATTAGGGTTGTGAGAGATTGTAACATTAAGTTGTGCTTTATTGTGTTCTCATCTATTGTAGAGAACAAATTTATATTTGTTACAATTGTGAGTATTGTAAGGCTTTCGGTGAGCTAGAAAACCGAGTGTGTTGTGAAGTTTTCGGTGAACTAGAAAACCGAGTGTGAGAAGTAACGTTGATCGGTAAGCGTTGAAAACTGACACTGTGAGGTGTAAACGTTATTCGTGTTATCGTAGAAAACCCGGTTGTGATAGTAGATTTCTCCCCGGGAGTGAGGAGCGGAGACGTAGGACGGAAGGTCCGAACTCCGTGATCATATCATGTGTTTGAGTTTGCTTTGGCGCTCTTTATCTTATGTTTATATTTGTTGTCGCCATTGTCCATAGCTCATTATTTATATGATCCACTATCTAGTTCATATTGTTTACCCCTTGTGTTAGTTTCATATCCTTGCATATATCATATATTGCTTATATCTCTTTGCTAGGATATTTCTTGTTGTTCATATTGCTTATCCTAGCTCATATAACGTGTTGTATTTCATACTTGCTAGGATAACTTGTTAATTAGTTTTAATTGGTATTTAAATCGGATTAGATTAGCATAAGACCCTAATCACCCCCCCTCTAGGGTCCAACAATTGGTATCAGAGCTTGGTGCTCTTTGATTTAAGGTCTAATCGTCTTGAGTTAAAGATCCAAGTTATATTTTTATGCTAATCTTGTTTTGATTGCATTTGCATCTTGCTTGCATATTTTACAAATTATGGATATGAACGATGCATCTTGTTTAGGTTATACCATCAATATTGCTCCTAGATTAGATAATTTTCCCTATGTCTAATGGTGTGTTAGATTTAAACTTTTTGTTCAATCTAAACACTTTGATTTATGGGAAATTATAGATGATGCTTATATTGTTCCCATTTTGGAGAAATCCAAGTGGAATAAAAATGATCATCGAATGTTTACTATGAACAACATTTTGTTAGAATATTTACTAAATGCTTTTAACTCATCTATGTCTAACAAGTTTGTTCATTTTGATAGTGCTTACAAACTTTGGAAATTTATAGAAGCACATCAAGGAGACTTGGAGGCGATCCGACAAGCTTTGGAGGATCCGACTTCAAGTTCAAATGGAGCATCATGCACATGACCACTAGGCGATAGCCCTAGTGAGGTTTGCGAGTTCGAAACCACTAATGATTTATCTAGTGATGAACTTGCTTGTGCTAGTGAAAATTTATTGCATGCCTTTAACAAATTGCAAAATGATTTTATTGATCCCAAATGCAAGCATGTAGAACTTATATCCGATCATGAGAAGCTAGCTTCCAATTTTGATATCATTTCTAAAGAAAATGTTGCTCTTAAAGAAAATAATGATATGTTAAAATTAGAAAATAAGAAATTATCATCATCCATTTCTAGCTTATCTCATGCTAAGATTGATGCCATGTTAGAAGTAGAGAACATAAAAAATAACACTGCTTCTTTTATAAATAACTATTTATGTTCTACTTCCAAAAATGCATATGTGCCTAAAAATAAAGATTTGAATCTTATGAAAAAATGCATTTTATCTTTAGATTCAACTTTGAAAACATGCATTAATAACCATAAGAAGCTTATGGACATGTGTGCCAAGACTAAGTCAAAATCATCCACTCATTATGCACACATGTATAGCAAAACTTATAAGTGTTCTATTTGCGGCCGTCAAGGTCATTTAGCTAAGTTTTGTTATGATGCACAACAACATAAGAATATTAATCCTTCTTGTGCATCTCATGTAGCTTCTTCATCACATACACATGCATATGCTTATCATGCACATCATAAACATGCTAATGTGTTTAAATGTGATATTTGTGGTCGTTTTGGTCATTTGGCCGAATATTGTTTTGAATTGAAAAAGAAATCTTCTTTGCCAAATGTTTCTAGTAAACCACATGTTTTTAAATGTAATGTTTGTGGTAGATATGGCCACTTAGGAAAGTTTTGTTTTGATAAGGTTTCACATTTGTAAAATAATTTTAAAAGACCATCCATGTTTGTAAATGTTTCTAATGTTTTCCGTGCACGAGCTAATGGTCCACAAAAACAAATGGATCTCTTTCATTGCACATATTGTAATCGGAAGGGTCATTTGAGCGATTATTGCTTTGACCGTGTTAGTGCACCACATATGCCTAAGAGGGTTCATAACCCTAGGGCTTTGAGCTTAAATGATAGGGATCATGTCCCTAAATCTTTTGGTACCAAGAGTTCTTGGGTACCAAAACAAATTTAATTTTTAAACCAAGTTTTTTAGTGTTCTTATTTTTTCTTTTCTTGGTTTTGAAAATTATATCTTAAAATCTTTTGGTTATGAAAACAAATTTTCTTTGATCAAATTCTTTTGTTTTCATGATTATTATTATTGTTTTGATGAGAGGACTACGTTTATATACCCTCCGGGTTTATTGGGTGTTTATTCCCAAATCATGTTTACCGGATGCTTAAATGTTCATATGGGTTATTACTAGCTCAAGAGCTAGATATGGTTGCCTCTCATGATTTTTTGAATCAATGATGATTTGATCTTACATTTTTGGATTTAAACTTTGATTTATGATTTCTCTTGGTTGATTTGTTTTCATTTGCAAACTTTTTACATGATTCTCATGTTTCTCTTCTTTTGATTTCATAAATCTACCTTTACAAATGGTTTTTATGCTCGTTGTTATGAGACACTATTTTTCACTTTGATATATTTATATATGTTCTCAATGTCTTTATGTATGTGAGTTGTGTTTAGCATTTTTTCCATCTATGCTTGCTCACATGTTTGCCATGATCTTTTACTGCTTATATTCTATATGGCTCTTTGATAGGGGGAGCTATTCCCTAGATTTGCTTTATACTCATCTATGCTTATTGATAGGGGGAGCTTTCGCTCTCTTAATTCTTTTGTCCCCTTTTTGATGTTGTCAAAGGGGGAGAAATATTATGAGTATACATTTATCCTGTTTATATGCATGTGTATTATAATTTATATATTCATTTCCTTTCATGCATATATCCTTTTTGTAAATTATTTGTCATCATCAAAAAGGGGGAGATTGTTGGCCTTCTTGTTTTGATGATGTTTAACAAATAATTTACCACTAATGTTGTTTGTCTAGTATTTGTGTTTTCTTATTTATTATAGACAGACAACGTAGTTGGAGGATGGATGGAATAGCGCTTCAACGATCATATCCAAAGGAGGTTGGCGGAATGTCGGGTTGAAGCCTATACAATTCAAGTTAAAGATCAAGTTCAAGCTTCATCCGCAACGTGTACCAAGTTGAGCTACAATAAAGATCAAGATTATTGCTTGGGTAATTTTAGGTGTTATATTATGTGTGTTAAGTACGTTAAGCTCAATATCTATACACACACATTTATTGGTTTGTTCGTATATATATATAGTTATATATATATACACAAGTTTTGGTTTCTATGCATATATATAGTTTTATATATATACATACATAGTCTTGAGTTTTCATGTTTATAAATAAGTCTTGAGTTTTCATGTTTATAAATATGAAATCACATGTTTCATATTTACTATTGTGTTTTGGTATTTATTGCATAGAATATGCAATTTTGTGAAAATATTGTATTCTTAGTTTTTGGACTTAACAATAATCATATACATACTTTGTTAAGTCTATATAATCATTGTGCAAAGTTTCAAAACATGGTTTAGCCAAAATGTCAAAATTCACATGTTTACATTTTCGTGTTTTGGACCATTTTGCAAAATGATGATTTTTCACAAATGGGAAATGCAATTTAGAAAATTCTTTTTGTAACATGTTCGTTTTCATGTTTATATACATTTCCTAAAGTTTCATTATTTTTGGACTTTATTTGTTATTTTTAACAATTTTCCAAAAGTCAAAAATCTGTTTAAAACTGTTTTTCTGAAGTATCAGTTATCGGTCGATCGATCCGGTCGACCGCTCATATGTTCAGCCGTCAGTGGGCAGCAGAGAGTTTGTCGGTCGATCGGTCCGGTCGACCGAGAGCTCCATCGGTCGACCGCACCGGTCGACCGAAGATGTCTGCTTGTTTTTCTCGTTTTCGACCTGGATAGCGGTCGACCGAACTTTTCCGTCGGTCGACCGAAATTTCCGCCGGTCGACCACCAATGTATCAGTTGGCTTCCAACGGCTATTTTTCTGAGCTATTTGCTGGGGCTGTTTTTGTCTTTTGCTTAGGGTTTTGGCTGAGACTTTGAGTGGGTATAAATACCCTATTGCTGTTCTCTTTCAAAAAAGCTAAGAAGTTTTTAAACAAGATTTTAAACAAGGGTTTAAGCTTGTTTAGTTTGGTTTAAGTTTGTTTTGGGGTTGCTGTTTCAAAGAGGAGTTTTATATCAGCCATTGAAGAGTTCATCTTCAATATTTCATCATCCTCTCTTTGTATTTATAGAGAAGTTTCCTTAACTCTATCTCCTAGCATTTCTACTATTGTATTTCATATCAATCTTATTTGCTAGTTCTTATTGAGTTAAGTTTTTATTTATATCTCATTGTTACACACACCCACTTGAGCTTATTGTATCTTTCATACATAGTATATTAGGGTTGTGAGAGATTGTAACATTGAGTTGTGTTTTATTGTGTTCTCATCTATTGTAGAGAACAAATTTATATTTGTTACAATTGTGAGTATTGTAAGGTTTTCGGTGAGCTAGAAAACCGAGTGTGTTGTGAAGTTTTCGGTGAACTAGAAAACCGAGTGTGAGAAGTGACGTTGATCGGTGAGCGTTGAAAACCGACACTGTGAGGTGTAAACGTTATTCGGGTGATCGTAGAAAACCCGGTTGTGATAGTAGATTTCTCCCCGGGAGTGGGGAGCGGAGACGTAGGACGGAAGGTCCGAACTCCGTGATCATATCGTGTGTTTGAGTTTGCTTTGGTGCTCTTTATCTTATGTTTATATTTGTTGTCGCCATTGTCCATAGCTCATTATTTATATGATCCACTATCTAGTTCATATTGTTTACCCCTTGTGTTAGTTTTATATCCTTGCATATATCATATATTGCTTATATCTCTTTGCTAGGATATTTCTTGTTATTCATATTGCTTATCCTAGCTCATATAACGTGTTGTATTTCATACTTGCTAGGATAACTTGTTAATTAGTTTTAATTGGTATTTAAATCGGATTAGATTAGCATAAGACCCTAATCACTCCCCCTCTAGGGTCCAACACATATGCTTGCCAGATTTTAAACAAACCTATGGTCTTTACTATACCTATAATTCATAATCTATTTATAATAATGATCAATGCTAAAACAATAATCAAAGTCTTTTTTTTTCATTTGATAACCTTTTAGCACACCACGTTTCTTTATCTTTTTTAAAATTATTTTAAAAAGTAAATCATATTAAATGAAGGAACAATTAATTTTTACTTTTTAATAAGGTAAATTATTATTTTTATCCATGTTTATCTATAATTAGTTCATTTGTTTTTTTTAAATTACTATTATTAAAATTATAACTTAGTTATATTAATTAGAGTCTAGATATCATAAATAAAGAGTAGCTTAGTTCTTTTTTTTAAATCAATCATTTTAATGTTGCTTTTGAGACAAACTCTCCAACAACAATCTGTTCTTATTTTAATTGTTTGTTAGACCACTCCAACGCAACGCTATTTTGCCCCAAAAAGTCGTTTTGTCGCTGCTCAGGAGCTCCAACCCGGCGCCATTTTTCGCTGCATTTTAGCGGTGATGAACAGCGCGACGCCATATTTGGCGTCGCACTGTTCATCACCGCATTACTGTTTTTTTATTTTTCAAATTTTTAATTTTACCTCATACTTTTATGTATTTACAATTTGACCCTAATTGTTTTATTAAATGTATAAAACAACCCCAATAATATTTAAATTTTATAATTTTACCCCAATTGTATAATTTGGACAAAATAAATTATTTTTTAAACATAAAAATAATGCTAAAATTTAAAAGACATTATTATTAATTATAATATTATAATCTAGATATTATAAGTAAAGTCCCATGAAATATAAAGAGCAATCCTAATACATAATTCAAATATAAATTACATATCTAAAATACATAACATATAAAAACTGACATACATAATATAAAACTTCATTAAAATAAAACATAAAATACAAACTAAACATGGAACATTACATAAGATGGACAAGCAACTCTTAATAACCTGGTAGATCGGGGCCAGAGTGTCCAATATCATTGAAATAATTGCCAAAATTAGAAGCAGACCCTTGTTCTTGTTGATTTTTTTGTATTATTTTAATCTGTTGAGCTCGAACGTACTCACGCACGTTTGGATCAGCAATGGAACTCAAATCTTTCATTATAATTTTTCATTCATCTCTATCTTTTTTCATGGCTATCTTTTCTCGTTCGATATCAAATGCTACTGGCCTGTCCAAGCTCGCCTTGTCTAACCTGTCTATAAGTCGATTATTGGAGGTCTTGATGGAGTCCACTACACTTAACTCATGATCATCATTTTTCCTTTTTAATTTGGCTTTTTTTACCCCAATAGGTCGTTCAGATGGAGTAAATGATGACAGTCCAGGAGATGTTGATATAGGAGATTCCGGAGTGGGATTATCTGATTGTGATGAGTTAAAGTTCACACTTTGGGGTTATCTTCGACTAACTTGTCTTGCTGTGGGGACATCATCTTTAAATTTTTTGAAATTTTTAACCATATTCCAGACATAATCAAATTTGAAACCTTGTTTGTACTTTGGTTCTTGCATAATAACATCTTTGCCCGAACTAACTGTAAATTATAGTGAACATCAAGTTATGTATTTCAACAATAATAATAATTTTTAAACGATAATTAATAGAATACTTACAATATCTTCATCTGAAGCACCACTTGGATTCAGATTCTCTACTTGTCTCAAGCACGCATTCAATTTCCTTACTTCATTACTTATGGTTTCCATTCGAGAACAAATTGATCGGCTTGTACGCACCTAAAAATGCTGATCTCGAAGTTCATTGTATTTGTCCTCCACATGAGACCAAAATGCATCTCGAGACTGGTTTCTGCCGATAATAGGGTCTTAAGAAATATCCAAGAATACTTGACAAAGGAGCACATCTTCAGTAACCGTGTATCCAGATGATCGAACAGACATTTCTTTAGAAAAAGTGGTTGGTTTGGAGATTAGAAATACTTTGAAGAAATACTTCGAATTGGGTGGTTTGAAGTAGAATTCGTGAATGTTATTTATAGCCGATCCAAATTTGTTTTTTTTTTGAATTTTATTTTGAATTTGAATTTGTCGGTGGTCAACATTTAAAATTGAATCGTTGTGTACAAACTAATCAGCTTTACACATTGTTCAATGTTATCGGTGGGAATCAATTTTTAAAATTAGGTCAGCTTTACGCATTGTCCAACGTATACACAGCTTAGCTTTCCTTGAATTGTGTGAAAGCTTTATACGAGTGGGAATCAATTTTTAAAATCAGGTCAGCTTTGCACATTGTCCAACGTATACACAGCTTAGTTTTCCTTGAATTGTGTGAAAGCTTTATACGAGTGTGAATCAATTTTTGAAATCAAGTCAGCTTTACACATTGTCTAACGTATACATAGTTCAGTTTTCGTTGAATTGTGTGAAAGCTTTATACGAGTGGGAATCAATTTTTAAAATCAGGTCAGCTTTACACATTATCCAACGTATACATAGCTCAGCTTTCCTTGAATTGTATGAAAGCTTTATACGAGTGGGAATCAATTTTTAAAATCAGGCCAGTTTTACACATTGTCCAACGTATACACAGCTTAGCTTTCCTTGAATTGTGTGAAAGGTTTATACGAGTGGGAATCATTTTTTGAAATCAGCTCAGCTTTACACATTGTCCAACGTATATAGCTAAGCAAATTTGAATTTTGTAACAAATTGATAACAACTGGAAAGCATTTCCTGAAATCAGCTCAACTTTACACATTGTTCAATGTATACAGCTAAGCAAGGTTTTATAAATAGCATAGTAGATTAGGTACATCCACATAATTACTCGTTGTTGTGTTAAAATTATTATTCTCCATTTCTGCATACTTCAATTATTCTTTTCTTACTTTAAAAATGAATTTCGATGTTGGAGGTCCATCATATTTATGATCATCTTCATCTTCCGATGATAATGATTTTCTGTCCAATATCATTGCAGAGACTGATGAAACCAAAGAAGTAATTTGTGAATACATCAACAACAACATGATCCTCGCTAACCATTTACGTCAACAAAACTACCGAGCGATCCATGGTGGCTCGATTCCCGGTCATGCAGTGATCAACGGCGATCGAGAAACTGCGCATTAGAATTTGGTCATAGATTACTTTGCTGATAATCCACGTTTTGGAGAAGATATGTTTCGTCATCGATATCGGATGTCAAGAAGTTTGTTCCTTCGTATTGTTGATGCAGTGAAAGATCATGACTATTACTTCCAACAACGAAGTGATGGACTTGGTAGAATGGGATTATCACCGTTATGGAAAAAACTGTTGTTTTTCGCATGTTGGCATACGGTCTACTAGTTGATGCTAGGGACGAATACGTTAAAATAGGTGAGTCAATAGCAATTGAAAGTATGACAAAATTTTATCGTGCTATGGTAAAAATATTCGCAGAGCGGTATCTACGAACACCTAACGCTAACGATATTGCTAGATTACTCTATATTGGTAAAAAATGTGGTTTTCTAGGAATGTTAGGAAGTCTTGATTGTATGCATTGGAAATGGAAAAATTATCCAACGGCATGGTCTGGGCAATACGCAGGACGTAGTGGGTCACCAACTATTATCCTTAAAGCTGTGGCAGATTATGATCTTTGGATATGGCACACATATTTTGGTATGCCAGGCACCAATAATGATATCAATTTGCTGGAGTCATCTAATTTTTTCTCTAATCTAGCTCAAGGTATTGCTCCTCCTGCTCACTATGTTATTCAAGGAAAATAGTATAATATGGGTTATTATTTAGCTGATGGTATATATCCAAAATATGCTACTATTGTACAAACAATCCAACAGCCACAAGGTAGGAAAAAAATATTTTGCCATGAAACAGGAAGCATGTAGAAAAGATGTAGAACGTGCGTTCGGAGTTCTCCAATCACGATTTGCAATTGTGGCAGGATCATCACGTTTTTGGAAAAAACATGTATTACATGACATAATGACTGAATGCATTATTATGCATAATATGATAATCGAGGATGAATGTGACCCTTATGCACCAATTCAAGAAGTGAGGGAAGCACCAACACTAGAAGTTGATATTGTAACAAATGAAACTACAGGATGTACTCAATTTATTGCACGTTACAGACAAATCAAGGATAAAGATGCCCATATTGCGCTTCGTAATGCATTGATAGATCATTTATGGGAGGATTATACTATTTTAGATAGTTAAGTGCATATTAAATTTGTAATTTTTACATTGTTGTTAATGTTTAATTATTTTCTTGTATTTTATTTTCTGTTGTGTTCTTAAATTTAATATTTTGGCAATATTTTAGCAATCAAGTTATTTTAATTAATAAAATAATATTTTATTATTTTATTAGTTTAATTTTTAAATAAAAAATCATTTTGTTTAAAAAATATGTGGAAAAAAATAAAATTTGCTATGTGGGGTTAATTGTTGAAATAGTTAAAAATATAGGGAATAAAAAATAATAATATAAAAGTAGATAAAAAAGAATATACTGAGAATATTCTTTTTTGGTGCAATGGGTTGGAGATGAATTCTATTAGATGTGATTTTTGTACCATTTTGGTGCAAAATTTGCACCATTTTGGTACGATGGATTGGAGATGTCCTTAAGGGGCTGTTTGTTTGGTTTAAAACAGCAGAAAAGTGGCTCTAGAAAACTGACAATTGGTGTTTTTTGCATTTTCCTTCACAATCAAGTCTATGGTTTGCGCAAAAGAAAAAGTAAAGTGAGGGAAAGAGGAGGTGGCAGCTAGGCATTTCCAATAGAAAATTTTTCGCTCTCAAAGTTTTGAAATCACCCGAAAATGTCCAGCTCTCTTGATTAATTGAGCAGAGTGATGCCAGCGTTGCCGCAGAGCTTTCCCTTCAGCGCGAAGTTCTTGGTAGTGATGTAGGAGATGATAAGGAAGGAGGTGAGGAATTCGGTGCCGGAGAGCGTGAGAAACGCCGCGCTGAAGAGGATCGGGATCACGAAGATCAAGCAGAGGAATTAGGGTTTTTAAGGGGAAGAAAAAAGTTAGGGTTTCGAGCTTCTTTAAGATGAAGAAGATGGAGGAAGAGGGGTCTTCTTCTTTCGGAGGGGGGAAATGAGAAAATGTTGAGATATATGCGATGAGAAGAAAGCCAAGTTTTTACCCTTAATATGGGTCGATTCCTTATTCTCGGTGGACGGTGAAAGCCCTAAATTTTCAAAATATTATTATTGAGGTTTCATTATGGTTTAATTCACAGCTAATTGAGGATTGGGAATCTAGTGTTTCTATTTGGATAGAGTCATTAAGTAATCGGGCTTAATCTGCTAGGGTTATGTTTTTATCATTTTTCATGTTGAACCAAATTAATAAAAGTGGTGGAAAGTACTTTCAACCCATATTTTTTGGCGAAACATACACAAGAAACAATTTCCATGGACGTAAAGGAAACACAAGAAAATGAAGGAAAATCCTTTTTTGGAAAATGAAGGAAACAAACCAAATAGCCCCTAAGAAAAAGAGCTCTCTGGCAAAAGCCGTTGTACTGTGCACGTAGGTCTGCAGGCGCTACTCTCTATGTCGCTCTCTCTCTCACCCTCTCTCCCTCTCTCCTCTCTATTTCTACTCTTTACCTCCTTCTCCCTGTTGGGGATTCGAAACAATCAAATCGAACCCTTGCCCTTCCGGACCTTGTGTTAAAAGTTGAGCAAGAAAGAAAATTCACCACAAATAAAGATCAAAACTTGCAAAAGAGTAAAGGAGATGAACACACCAGATTTAACAAGGTTCGGCAACATGTCTACGTCCTCGGGAGCCACACCACATAAATCTTTTATTGATTGAAGAAGAAATACAAGCTCTCAAACTAGAGTTTTATCTCTCTGAGATTTTTCTCTCTTTTTCTGTAGTCAAAACTCTATTTTCGTGTTCTAACAAACCTTAAACGTTTGGGTATTTATATAGGAATCCCAACTCAAACAGAATTTGAAACATATAAGGAAACTGGCTGACTGCGCCATGGTCGACCGCGTAGGTATCGCGGTCGATCGCGACGGTCGACCGTATCAATCGACAGAGCCCAAAAATCCTACAAGGTATCCACGATCGATCGCGACGATCGATCGAACCAAAACCCGAGACCAAAATCCATAACAGGGTTTGCACGATCGACCGTCACGGTCGACCGCCTTCAGAATCAGACTCTTCCTGACCCCTGTGCATGTTATCGGTCGACCACTGTAGACTCACGGCCGACCATAGATCTGTCTGGCAGTTTTTTCTCGACCTTTTGAGCTATATTCTTCGTGATCTCGATTCCAGCTTCGGCTTCGACTTTGGGTCTACACTTTAGACTAACAATCTCCCACTTAGAGACTAAAGTGCCATCAACGAGCTCTCCCGGACTCTCCCCTTATCGCAAGTATCTTCTCCTCCCCGAAAAATCGTTTCTTCAATCAATAATATCCCAGCGATCTCGCCGATCCTTGTAGTGTGGCTCCGTCTTCGTCTTCTACTCGTGAAGGATAACTGAAGTTGCGCACAACTCCAGTTTCTCAATGGTGACTGCCTTCGTCAACATATCTGTCAGATTTTAACTCCCCAAAATCTTCATTAAGTGTAACTTTCCGTCTTCATTTAGCGAGCGTATAAAATGGTATTTTATGTCGATGTGCTTTGTTCTGGCATGATATACTAGAACTTAGCAAGATGTATAACGTTCTGGCTATCACAATAAAGAACTCATCTCCCTTACTCCAGATCCAACTTTTCCAAGCACCCGTTCAGTCAGATCATCTCCTTGCTTACTTTTGTCACCGCGACATACTCAGCCTCGTTTGTAGACAAAGTCACAATCTTCTGCAGACGTGAGACCCAACTCACTACTGTCGAAGCTAAGATATAAACATATTCTGTGGTGTTTCGCCTCGTATCATGATCACCAGCGAAGTCCGCATCCACGTATCTCTGCAGCACCAACTCCTTCCTCCTAAAACATAGTGCTTTATTCGTTGTTCCCTTCAAGTATTGTAATATCCACTTCACGGCCTCCCAATGCTGCTTTCCTAGATTGCTAGCAAACCTGTTCATAACTCTCACTGTATGGGCGATGTCCGGCCTCGTGCAAATCATCACGTACATGAGACTTTTAATGGCCGAAGAATATGACACTCTGCTTATATGCTCCCTATCTGCATCTGTCTTAGGCGATTGCTCCTCAGATAACTTAAACTGACTTCCAAGGGGCGTGCTAACAACTTTTGCAGTATGCATATTGAACCTTTGAAGTACCTTCTCAATGTATTCAGCTTGGCTCAATCTTAACGTCCTTTCACCTTCATCCCTACTGATTTGTATCCCTAGAATCTGCTTTGCTACACCTAGATCCTTCATTGTAAATTCCTTTGCTAGCTGTTTCTTAAACCCGTTTATATCTTCTAAACACGATCCTGCTACCAATATGTTATCAACATATAATAACAAGATAATGAAGTTGGACTCGAACCTTTTGAAATAATAGCAATGATCCGAATTGCATCTTTTGTAGCTATTGTTTTGCATAAAGTTATCAAACTTCTTATACCACTATCTCGGAGCCTGTTTCAAACCATATAAGCTCTTCTTGAGCTTGCACATCATCTCTTCATTTTCTTCTTCAATGAAGCTAACATGCTACTTCATGCAGATTTCTTCATCCAAGTCATCATGAAGAAAGGCAGCATTCACATCTAGCTGCTCAAGAAAGAGGTCTTCTGTAGCTATCAAACTCAACACCGCTCTGATGGTTGTGAGTTTCACAATAGGAGAAAATATCTCCATGTAGTCCACTCCTTCCCACTGTTGAAACCCCTTCACTACTAATCTGGCATTGAATCTCTTGCTTCCATCACTCTCTTGCTTGACTTGGTAGATCCATTTGTTATGTAAGGCCTTCTTCTGTACAGGTAGCTGGACTAACTCCCATGTCTCATTAGTGAGTAGAGAACCCATCTCATCCTGCATCGCATGCTCCTACTACTGAGATTCACTCACTTGTATTACCTCTTCATAGCACTCCGGCTCACCGCTATCTGTCAACAATAAGTAGTCAAGAGATGAAAGATATCTGAGATTTGGTTTGGGTACCCTGGATGACCTCCTAAGCTCCATACCCTGGGTAATTTCTTCTGCACCTGGAGCCTCCTCCGTTTTGTGGTCAGAATAAACATCGTCACCCCTATCTAAAAGTTCTTCTAGATTCATATTCTCAGATCCATCTGCATCTGAAGTGTTGCTCCCACTGCTTTGGCTATCATTGGTATTTTCTTTGTTGTACATTATCTCCTCATTGAATATCACATCCCCGCTTCTGATGATCTTCCTGTTCTTCTCATCCCAAAGACGATACCCGAACTCATCAATGTTATCCAATGAATGTGCACTTCTGTGACTTAGCCTCTAGCTTGACTTAGCCTCTAGCTTGTCCTTGACGTGGTCACTGATATGAACATAAGCCATGCAACAAAATACCCGCAAGTGTGAGAGATTTATCTTATTATCACTCCAAACCTCTTCTGGAATCCCAAAAATCACATAGGACTGATGACCCGTGATTAATGAGGTAAGCTGCCGTATGCACCGCATCCGCCTAAAATATCTTAGGCAGACCTGCATGTAATTGCATGCTCTTGGAACGCTCTGTCAAGGTCCTGTTCATCCTTTCTGTAATATCGTTCTGCTGCGGTGTCCCTGGAGTAGTCCTCTCTAACTGAATACCATTCGTAGCACAGAACCTCTTGAACTCATCCAGTCCATATTCTCCACCATTGTCTGATCTCAGACACTTCACCTTCAGATCTGTCTCATTTTCTACCATGGCCTTCCATTTCTTGAAAACTACAAACATCTCTGACTTGTACTTCATGAAGTTGATCCACACATTTCTCGAGTGATCGTTGATGAATGTGACATAATATCTCGAACCGCCAAAAATAGACACACTGGCTGGACCCCATACATCTGTATGAATCAACTCTAGCTTCGGAGCCTTAGGTGACCTTCCACCCTTCTAGAAACTAACCCCCTTCTGCTTCCCAAGGATGCAGTTTTCACAAACCCCGACTTTCACGGAGTCGATCCCGGTTAGATTTCCCTGTTAATGTAAAATCTTCATCCTCTTCTCGCTCATGTGCCCTAGCCTGTTGTGCTACAGATCTGTACTCTATTTACCAGATACAATTGCGAGGGTGTCACTCGCATGTAAGGTCAGGTAGAGTGTCCCAAATTTGTTACCTTGAGCAACAATCATCGTACCGTTAGAGATTTTCCACGAATACCCTGTGAATGTTAAAACATAGCCTTCTGCTCTAAGCTGTCCTACTAAAACAAGATTCCTCTTCTGCTTCGGCACGTGTCTCACATTCTTCAAGATCCACTTAGAGCCCTTCATCTGAATCTGCACCCTTTCCAATAATATTATAGGGCTCATTATTCCCCAAATACACTTTTTCAAAGTCATCTGCTACATAATTCTGGAGAAGCTTCCTATTAGCAGTGGCGTAGAAAGAGGCACCTGAGTCGATGACCAAAGAATCCGAATCGCTGTTTATAGCAAGAATCAAGGCATCCTGCACGATATGAGCCTCCTGCTCACCCACATTCTTCTTTGGACTTTTACAAACTGAAGACATATGACCCTCCTGGCTACAGTTCCAATACTTTTTTTTGATAGGCCTAACCTTCGAGTTCGACCTCTTCTTCACTGATTTTTACCGATTCATGTTCTGGTACCCTTTCTTCTGGCTTCTGCCACTCTTCTCAAAACTTAGAGCTGAACCTGAAACTTCTGATTCAGACGATTTCCTTCTAACATCTTCGGATAGAATCATGCTAACCACCTCACTCAGCTTTAACTTTTCCTTCACCATCGAATTATTGATTGTCGTCACATAACCTGCCTAACTATCCGACAACTGTGATAGTAACAATAGGGTCTGTACTTCATCATCAAACGTGATGTCTACGGAGATGAGTTGAACAACAGTCGTGTTGAACTCGCTGAAGTGCATCGTGAAGGACCGTCCTTCTGTCATCTTGAGGTTGAAAAGAGTCTTAACAAGATGTATCTTATTTGCTGTTGATGGTTGCTCGTACATATTTGCGAGCGCTCTCATAAGCCACACCGTCGTCTTCTCCTTCAAGATATTATGTGCTACTGATTTGGCAAGCGACAACCGGATTTACCCTAGAGCTTTCCTATCCAGTATTTCCCAATCATCATCTGACTCCTCTTTCTTCTATCCCTTATCCTTGCCCATCAGCGAGCGATACAAGTCCTTCTGATACAGATAGTCATCCATCTGCGACTTCCAGTAGGCGAAGTCCGATTCGTCGAACTTCTCGATCTTTGATTTATTTTCCTCTACCATGGCTTTCACACAAATTGCTGAACGAAGCTCTGATACCAGTTGTTGGGGATTCGAAATAATCAAATCGAACCCTTGCCATTCCGGACCTTGTGTTGAAAGTTGAGCAAGAAAGAAAATTCACCATAAATAAAGATCAAAACTTGTAAAGGAGTAAAGGAGACGAACACACCAGATTTAACGAGGCTCGGCAACGTGCCTACGTCCTCGGGAGCTACATCACACAAATCTTTTATTGATTGAAGAAACAATACAAGCTCTCAAACTAGGATTTTATCTCTTTGAGTTTTTTCTCTCTTTTCTTGTAGTCAAAACTCTATTTTCGTGTTCTAACAAACCCTAAACGTTTGGGTATTTATATAGGAATCCCAACTCAAATAGAATTTGAAACAGATAAGGAAACTGGCTGACTGCGTCGCGATCGACCATGGTAGTCGACCGCGCAGGTATCACGGTCGACCGCGACGGTCGATTGTATCAATCGACAAAGCCCAAAAATCTTATAGGGTATCCACGGTCGACCACGGTGGTCGACCGAACCAAAACCCGAGACCAAAATCCATTATAGGGTTTGTGCGGTCGACCGTCGTGGTCGACCGCCTTCAGCTTCAGGCTCTTTCTGACCCCTGTGCATGTTCGCGATCAACCGCCGCAGACTCGCGATCGACCGTGGATCTGTCTGGCAGTTTCTTCTTGACCTTTTGAGTTGTGCTCTTCGTGATCTCGATTCCAGCTTCGGCTTCAACTTTGGTCTACACTTTAGACTAACACTCCCTCCCCCTCCTTCCCTTTCTCTCTCTCTCTCTCTCACTCTCTCTCACTCTCTTCTTCTTCTTCTAATGTCGACCGAGGTAACTAGACTTGGACTTTAGGGGTCTAAGGATTTTCATGTCTCATTTGGGGGGTTTTACAACATTCTGATGATCTCTTCGTCTTAATATTGTCTATTGCTATGTGACCACGTTGTTTTTTCGTTGCTTATGATGCAGATCTCTTTCCCACAAGGAATCCCACGATCAATGGACTAGAGGAAAGGAGGAGTGTTAAATAAGGTTCGAATGTAGGAAGCTTGCAGTGAGTAATATTAATTGCTTCCAATATAATACCAATCATATGATTTTGCTTTTTTAAGCTCTAAACCTATGTAATGCATCACATAATCCTTTGAAACTCACATGGAAAAACTACATCCCATCATATGTTGTATGTAGGGGTGTTAACGGAGCGGATACGGCTCGGATATGGCACTTACCATATCCATATCCGCTTACCCATCTCGGATACGGATACGTATATACGTCGGTAAGAAAAATTCATATTCATATCCGCCAAAATCGGATACGGTTATGGATATAGATGCGGATATATAAATGGATATGCATGCGGATACAAAAAGGATATGAGAAAACTAGATAGTATTCAGAAAAATATAGTCATGTGATACAAAAAGAGTTCGTTAATATGTTCATTATGATTGAAAAGTTAAGATTAGACATCTTGATCATCAAAATTAACCACAAATCCATAATCTAAGAATCGAAACTATCGTAAGAGTATTACCAATATGTATTCGGATATTTTTGGATACGGATATAGATATTTTACTACAAAACCATATCCGTAACCATATCCTATTGGTAATAGATTTGAGTAACCATATTGGTATCCTAACGGATACGATTACGGATATTTCCTCGGATACGGATATGGTTTGACACCCCTAGTTGTATGAGATTATTCAATTACGACCTTGTGAGTCACATTACTTATATTAAAGGGAGCACAAGGAGCACCGGCGCCTGTAATTTTTATGGCATTTGAGGAGTCTAAGGACCTTCAAGTTATAGATTTCTGATACTTCTCTCTCTCCTTCTTCGCTCCTGTGACCCAGACATAAAACATAAAGATATCGACGACAGCTTTACACAATTTTGATCATCACATCAAGAGTATTCACTGACATCAACACCAAATATAGCAGGAAAACGAAACTCTTAAGTTTAGGGGCTGTTCGTTTCACAAAAAAAATGGGAAATCAAAGAATAGGAAACCTATTTCCTATAAAAATTGTTTTGAGGTTGTTTGGTTGGCTTTAAAAAGAAGAAAATTATAGAATAGGAGATGAGATGAGATGAGTTGAGTTGTCACCTTATTATTGGATGATGTGAGTGTTTTTTTTAAAAACTTATTTTGATGGTGTTTGGTTGGTTAAAAAAATAAGGAAATGAATGAGATGAGATGAGTTTTGAGGTTGTTTGTGTTTGGTTTATTTTTAAAAATAAGAAAATAGATGAGATAAGATGAGTTGGAGGTATATTATTGAATGATGTGACACATACTTAAGGAAATCAATTTCTTGTTTTTTTTGAGGAAATGGATGGAAATGAAAGTTTAATGAGATGAGATGAGTTGTCACAATATTATTGGATGATGTGAGTGATTTTTAAAAATGAGATAAGATGAGATGTGATGAGTTGGATGATGTGACACATTTCTTGTGTTTGGTTTATTTTTAAAGATAAGAAAGGAGATGAAATGAGATGAGTTGGAGGATAAAAATATTATTTTATTGGATGTTATGAGTAAGTTTTAAAGATGGAAATGGATTATTTTATGAGGAGCACTAGGGGCACACCCCCAGGCACATCCCCAACCACAATCCCCCCACCTGCTACAGTGCAGGGGGCCCCACCTGAGATTTTTTAAAAA
>BQKN01060646.1:0-15397 GCA_022839385.1 Asparagus kiusianus | reverse complement strand
GGGGTGTCTCCCCTTTTGTGGTCCCCCCTCTCTCTTCTTTTGTCTCTTGTACACCTAGGCATGGTCCCCCCCTTCCTTATTTTGAATTTCAAGAGAAAAATCTCCCCCCAAAAAACCGAGCTTCCCCCCCCATTCGGTTTTCTCCTTCTTCCTCCACAAGCACACTTCCTCCATTGAAGAACCCATCGATCCCTCGAGAGATTTAAATATTTGGCGGGTACCCATTTGTCGGATTTTTCTCCTCTTCCAAACGAAGGTCTCGGCCTCCATTTCCAAGCTCAAAGGGGAACTTATTTGATTTGGGTAAGATCTCTCTTCCATCCTCCTATTCCCTTGTAAAATTTGCATTTTTATGCTTGCAAATAGGCTAGGGATTATGTATGTAATATACTCTTGGGGAGTTTATTGCAAAGAACCGAAACTTTGGGGGTTTTTTGTGCAAAATAGGTGATAGCCGAAATTTGAGGGGCTTATTCGCAAAATGTGGCTGAAATTTTATGGGGGTTTTTGTGCAAACATGAATGGGACTAAAATTTTGTTGGGTTTTGATTCATACTCAAAAATGTGGGGTGCTTTATGCAATGGGATCAAGGAATTGTTTGGAGGGGGTTATTTGCAAAACAGCCCATATAATTTTCTGGGGTCTAATTTGCAAAATGACCACGAATTTGGGGCTGAAATTCAGAGAGTGTTGACCCCAAACTCTTGATCGAATTTTTGGTAAAGGCACGTGGATGCAAAACCAAAAGTTCGAGGAGGGGCTTTTATGTAAAATTGACCAAATTCTGCAAAAGGACTTATTTGCAAAATTTGATCAGAGTTATAGGGTACCGGGATGTTAGATGATCAAGTATAATGACCATGACCTGAGTCACACGTGTCCTTGGCCTGAATTTGGCCTTGAGCACGGGGGGTATTTTGGGTATTTCACCAAAATTTATCGCGAATCGGCGACTATCGTTTTGCATGCACGAAATTCGTAGGTTTAATTAGACTTTAACTGCAAAATCCTATTTGTTTATAGGATTTCAAGTCCAAGTGCTTAATTTCCCCTTTTTTTTTGATATTTCGTGTATTATATATTGTACCTGATGTACTGCTCTTCACTGCAGATTTGTGATGTCTTCTCGTCGTGCTCAGCTTTCCAGGAGTCGCTCCCACTCGCAGCACAGCGAGGAGGAGGCTCCCGCTGTATCTTCTTCAGCGGCTTCTTTTTACGGGGGTGAGAATTTTATACTTTCTGTATCCCGGATTGACCTCTCGCGGGTCATGAAGGAAGAACCGATACCCCTCGCGCGGGGGTTAAGGTCTGTATCCCGGATTGACCTCTCGCGGGTCACGAAGGAAGAACCGATACCCCTCGCGCGGGGGTTAAGGTTTCTATCCCGGATTGACCTCTCGCGGGTCATGAAGGAAGAACCGATACCCCTCGCGCGGGGGTTAAGGTTTCAGACTTGTTTGCTTTAGCCAATTCAAGTCTTCGGATACATCGGGGTGATCTCGTGTCGTCTTACACCTTATAGGTCGGTATATATTATCACGGTATCTACGTGATGATACGTACCGTCCTCTCGGTGTAGGACGCTCGAAATCGTCACTCCGGTTATCCCGCAAGTAATCTTATGACATGAATTTTCTGATTCCATCTTCATGCTCTGTTGCAGTCGATTTTCCCGGGGGTAGTCTCCCTCACCATGCCCCTACCGGTTGCAGCAGGGAAGTGTTCTCTTCAGCTTCCGCTAGGCAGATCATCGATCCCCTTCCGCAGTTTGGCCATGATCGTTCAGACGAATTCTGTCGTCTGATAAAGGAGGGAGGGCGTCACTGTTTACGCCAACTTATCACCGATGCTCCCCTTACCGCAGATGCTACTTCTACTGAGGCTTTAAAGAAGCCAGATTTCCTGTTCGGGGATCGCACCGAGGATCCTGCCGTGCTGACTCTTGCAGAGGAGCATTGGCTAACCCTTGACGAGGGAGCTCTTTTATATATTCCTTCCATTCCTCGCCAGTGTTCTTTTACTCTCTTGGAGAGACAGGCTGTGGGGCGACAGATGTCCTGGTCTCTTACCAATGCTGCTGTCCACATCCAGTGCGGCTACATTTCTCATCATAAGAGTCCCGGTTCTCTGGGGTATCAATCCCTTTGCGGTCTTCGCCCCGGGATCATGGGTCTCGACACCGCACCTCCAGGCGAGGTGTCGGCGGCTGCTCTTACCGTGAAGAATCGTCTAGCTCAGCTTGGAAGACAGTTACCTCCACTGGATTACCGATGCTACGGCTGGGCTTCTTCGCCGGGCAAGGGGTGGTGGACCCGCATGACCGGCTATGTTCTGGGAAGGTGGGAGAGGGATCTGAAAGATAGCGGGTTATATGCGCCCATACGAGCTACCATGTACGGGATCCCAGTCAGTTGCCGCCACTTTTTGGCACTGTTAGAGACATACATGCCTGATAGCAACACTTTCCTCACAAGCGGCGGGGAACTAGGGCTGGCTCTTCATGAGATGCACCAGGTTTCGGGCCTTCCGATGGGGAATTGCCCGTATCAGGAGTACTTTCCTTCCAACCAACAGTTGGATTTGCTAAAGAAAGATAGCCCTGATATGTATGACACGCTTTGGGATCTCACATGTCACTACCATACCTCACTGCTCCAAACTTCTGCTCCAGCTAAGACGAAGAAGAAGATCAGCTTGAAGCAGTTCGCCGTTTATTTGTTTCAAAACCTGGAGGGTGATTTCGTTGGACCTATCCGTGAGTTGGATGTCTTGGACTTCACCACTATTAACGAGCTGATGGAGAAGAATGAAACTCATTCTTATACTATTGCCAGCGCCGAGGGAGCTTTTCCCGCCGGGACCACGTTCCGTTCTTTCCTCCGTCGTGCGCAGAAGTCTATAGAGCCTCGGTCTCTGTTGGCCGGCTACCTCGCACTCTGGTTGAAGAAGTGCGTTGTGCCATACCAGTCTTCGGATGACTTACCAGTCGAGGTGCTCTTCCCGGCAATCCAGTTGGCCTATGGGCGGGAGCTGTCCCTGCTTCCAGCGATGGTGGCCAGCATTCATTGCGGGCTCAGGGGCGTAGTTCGTGTTCTTACCCACGTGGGTTCTAAGCCCTCGACCGAGCTTACCTGCCCGAAGGTTGAGCTGCCTTATGCTTATTTGATGGCGTGGTTCGTTCTACACCGGCCTGACTTGATGTCGGCTCCCCGCATCGTTGACACCCCTGTTCCTTTCCTACAACTGTTGGAGAGGAGTAGGTGGCTTGGGAAGAAATTTGAAGATGTGCAACAAGAACTTCAAGTTCGTCGGAACTGGGAGCTCTTCAAATGCTTTCCTCACTTTTCTGGACGTTATGGCGAGGAGTTGACTGATATGGAGAAACCCCGAACTAACCGGACTGCTCTCGACGTCGGTTGCTTCCGATGGCTGGTGAACATCCGCATCGGGTATCTTGTTCTTCGGGTGAAGAACCGCTGCCATATCGAGCCTTACCTTCCCTGTCGTTTCGCACGTCAGTTCGGCTACGACCAACTATATGTTGGGAACCCGAGCCGTGGTTTACAGGTTAAGGGAGGGCTTGTCGACGGTATACGAGCGTGGTTATGGACTATGGTTGGTTGCACCGGGGCTCAGTTTGCTCTTCCTTCGTATAAGCGCAAACCGATGATCACCTTCCTTAGCTGCAAGTGGTTCCTTTCTGCCTATGAATCCATAGGTGTGAAGAGCCTTTCGGAGTTAGAGTCTGAGCACTTGGTTCAGGCTGCTATGACGGCCACTCGGAAGCAGGGGAAGAGGCCTGCTCAATCTCCTCCTTCAAGCAGAGTTAATGGAGAGCACCTTCCTGCGGATGGCGATGAAGCTTTTGAGGAGGAAACGGGCATAAACACCGACCAAGTAGAACTTGATGCAGGTTTGTCATGCTTCTTGACTCCCTTCTCCTCAACTTTGGTACGTGACATAATCCTTGTTGTTTCAGGTGGATCGGCCGATGACCATGAGCCTCTCGCCTCACGTCGTGCGAAATCCAAGTTTGGTGGACAAAGTTCGCACAATCGTCCCGTCGGTTTCAAGAGGGGTGGTCCTTTGAAAAGGAAGAAGATTGCCTATAGACCTCCTGTTGATCAACGCTCTCATGGAGTAGATTCCGGAGGCTTTGCCGACAGGGAGGAAGGTAACCCTCAGTCATTTTTATTGTTTTAGCATGATCTTCCTTCTGGAATTCGTAACCATGCCTTATGTTCCAGAGTTCCTTGAAGAGGGTGAACTCCCATTGCCTCCTGCATCCCCTAGTCCAGAAAACATGGATTGCTTCGTGCAGCAGATGTGCGACGCCCTTCATGACGGTTCTCTGGGCATCGATTTGAACATTGATCTTGGGCCAGAGTATAGTGTCGAGCCCACCGCTTCTTACTCAGGTATACCTGCATCTGATAATATCTCTTTTGATCATGGGGAAAGAGAACTCGACTGAGGGTGAATCCTTTCGTGATGTAGGTTTTGAAGACCAGGGGAATGCCTCTGCGCCGAGTTTCTGCGGTCCTGACGCTGGGCTGCTAGTCGATATGCTGGCTGAACAGGCCGCCAGAGGAACTGCGGGACCGCCCTTTACGAGCGATACACTCACAGGTACATCATCAGCCACCAGGACTGATTCTCCCTTGACTACCGACCCTCCTCGTGTTGCAGAAGATGATGGACTTGCAGGTATGCCGATGATCTTATCACCCTGATTCTCTTTATTTGCCTAAATTTCCATTTTGACTAATAAAGAGGTATAACTGTAGGACCAGGCGTTGTGCCTGATGCTGCTGCAGTTTCCGGGGCTGATAGTTTGCCTGAGAGCCATGTCTCTTTGCCACAGCCGAGAGATACGACTGATTTGCCTGCAGGGGTCGATGCACCCTTCCTGGCTAATCCTGCTGTTATCTCAGAGTCTGCCGTGCCTCCACCCGAGGGAAGTTCCGCCAGTACAGGTATACTTCGAATTTCCTCTCGGGTTTCCTTGTCGTATTTGATAATCTCTTAACTTCCCCATTGTTGTTTGCAGGAGCTCGATCATCTCTACATGAGTATGTTCGCGTCCTTTTGGCTGATACCGATCCTGAGAAAGAGATTTTTCGCGCGGACCTCAACTTCTTCACCGCCTTTTATAATGGCATGATTGAGAAACTTCTTCTCCGAGGATACTGCTTTGACCAGTTCAGACGTTCCTTTTCTCGCCACATGCTGATGATGAAGGAAGAAGGATACCCAGAGTTAGCTGATTCCTTCACTGCTGATTTTACTGCTCTAGAGTCAGAGGTTCAAGAATTGAGGGATTTGAAGGCTGGTGGAGCTTCTTCTTTCATGTCCTCTCAGATGGAGGATAGAATGACTCAATGGCGTGACTTGAGATCTTCCATTAGCAGCGAGCTCCGTTCACGCGAGCACTCCGTTGCACAGCTGATGGCCAACCTGGCGAAGAAGGACACCAGCAGAGGCGAGTTACTCAGCTCCCTAGATTCCACTCGTGCAGAGATAGCTAGGCTGAAGGAGGCCTTGGGACGGGCCGAAGAGTCTGCTGCTATAATCACCGAGGACCTGGTTGGATTGGAGCGCTCTCGTGAGTGGACGCTCGACAAGCTGGGATCAACACAGGAGGGATTGATGAAGCTGCGAACTGAAGCCGCTGAGGTCTTGAGCAGTTCCGAGGATTCTGTCCGAGCTCGCGTACAGGCAGAGTTCGAGCAGAGCTATATGGACAGGCTTTCCGGTTTAGAGTCTCACATTCTTAGTCGTCAGCTGCCTTCGGGTTGACGAACTTGTTGTTGTATGCTTTTGTCTTGATCTTTTATTAGAGACTCCTTATTTGCTTCTTTTTACATGATGTTTCTTGATATGCCGTGGTGTCTTCTTTAATCGGTAAAAGACTAAACCGGCTATACGTGTTAGGTATAGACTTTGGGATTGTTGGCCAACCCCCAGCCCTCAACGGGTTTGACGTGCCTTTACCGACTACCGTTTGTGTCGGGCTAGCATGCGATTTGTCTAGGTCCGTTCCGCATGTAACGTTGTGCTAAGAGAGCGAACCCTCCGAGACTTTATGCTATGACTTTGAATACATAGACTTCGTCTTTCTCACGGGAAAGACTACCCGGCAACGCGTGTTAGGCGCCGACTTCATCCCTGTCTTTTCTGAAAGCAAAGCCAAGGGAAAGGTGAGACTAGAAGTGGGATCTCCACTCCGAGAATCGAAAAGATTCGGATAATCCTAACTGTCGTAAGGTTTGATTATCGAATCGAAAGATTCAAACGACCCTAACTGTCGTAAGGTTTGGTCATTTGACTCTGAAGAGGAAGAATTTTATATTCTATCTTCAGCAGGAAAGGAAACTCGAGGTGGGATCTCCACCCCCAGGATCCGACAGGTGAAACTAGGAGTGGGATCTCCACTTCGAGAATCGAAAAGATTCGGATAACCCTAACTGTCGTAAGGTTTGATTATCGAATCGAAAGGTTCAAACGACCCTAACTGTCGTAAGGTTTGGTCATTTGAATTGAAAGTGGACCTCTCGTTCATTGGAGGAATCGAGAGGGGATTTTGGTTGTGGTCCTAACTGTAGTAAGGTTTGACCAAGGGGGAAATGTGAGAATGATCATAACCGAAAGAAGGTTTGATCGATTGATTTGTGGACCTCTCGTTCTTTGGGCGAATCGAGAGGGGAATTTGGCTTTGGCCCTAACTGTCATAAGGTTTGACCAAACTGGAATGGTGTGGTGGAGACTATGAGTAGTCAGAAACCACTGAAAGTTCTGCGAGGGGAGAATCAATGATTAGATCTCATCTCAGCAAAAGAATGTTTGTGAGAGTTAAATTCTGACAAACAAGAATATTCGGAATTCGAATATTGATTTCTTGCTCATCAGCGACCGGGTTATCCCTAAGAATACCCCGATGTGGTATTCTTCCGGGAACTTCCCGGTACCTCAATTCTTCTGAGGACACTAAGGATAGTATCTCTTCAGAAATTTGCCATTTATTGGCATCATGAGCCGGTCACCATCTTTGGTGACTAGACGATAGGCGCCGTTCGAGTAAACTGTTTCTACTACGAACGGTCCCTCCCATTTGGGTTCAAACTTGCCTTTCTTCTTGGAGTTAAGGATCATAGGACGTTTCTCGATTAAGACCAAGTCCCCTTCCTTAAAACTCCTTTGTCGAACCTTTTTGTCGAAGGCTCGAGAAATCCTGGCTTGGTAAAACTCAATATGCTGCTGAGCTTCCAGGCGCTTTTCATCGAGCATCTCGAGTTCTTCGAGGCGTTTCTGATGTTGTTCTTCGGTCGTCATCTGGGTTGCAAGAGCGATCCGAAGAGATGGAATTTGAACTTCCAGAGGGAGAACGGCTTCACATCCATACACCAATGAGTACGGGGTTGCGCCGGTCGGTGTACGTACTGTGGTACGATAGGCCCACAGAGCTGCGCTGAGCTTATCATCCCAATCTCGCTTGTTATTTTTTACAAGCTTTGACAAAAGCTTTATGATAGTCTTGTTGAAGGCTTCAGCTAATCCGTTTGCTGTGGGATTATAGGCTGTTGACGAGATGTCCTGAATCTTGAACTTTTCGCAGAACCTTATGAAGGCGTTGCTAATAAATTGAGGACCGTTGTCATGTATGATTCGTCTTGGAACACCATGTCTGTAGATGATATGGTGCTTGATGAATGCAATGACGTTGCTCGTCTTCACTTCTCTGAGTGGAACTGCCTCAGCCCATTTGGAGAAGTAATCGGTGATGGTCAGGATGAACCGATCGCCTTTAACCGAAGGGGGATTTATAGGACCAACAATGTCCATTCCCCAGGTCTCGAACGGCCACGACGTAACCGAAGGATGTAAATGTTCCGGAGGCTGGTGCATGTAATTCGCGTGTACCTGACACGCGTGACACTTCCGGGCGTATACAATTGCCTCATGCATCATGGAGGGCCAAAAGTATCCCATTCTCCTGATGCGATCATAAAGCTTGGGACCAGGTTGGTGCGCGCCGCACTCTCCTTCATGTGCCTCTTTAAGCACTTCTTCAGCTTCTTTGGTTGATAGGCAACGTGCCAGCATGCCATCATACCCCCTGCGGTATAGCGTTCGATTCTCTGTATTATAGTAGAATCTTGGAGCTCTTCGTCTGATCGACTCTCTCTCCTTCACGTCTTCTGGCAAGATTCCGTGTAAGACGTAGTCGATGATGGGGAAACGCCAATCTCGAGGTTCGAACTCAGCCTGAGTTGCGTGCACCTCTTGTGCCTCTTCCTCCCTGCCATTTTCATCGTGAAGCGGCACTAAGAGTTGGTGAGTTCCTACCGTGACAAATTGTTCTGTCCCGGGTGGCTGTGCCAGAGATACAGCTAAAGCTGCCAATGCATCTGCATAGGTGTTCTGCAACCGTGGCACGTGCTCGATGAAGAATCCTTCAAATGATTCTGCCAGTTCTACCGCCATCTTGTGGTATGGTAGCAAATCCTGACTTCGGACTTCATATTCCCCTTGGACCTGTTTGACTATCAGTTGAGAATCACCGAAAGCTTCGAGATACTCAACCCCCAGTTCTTTGGCAAAGTTGAGTCCTATAATCAGTGCGTTGTACTCTGCCACGTTATTCGAGCACGGCTCAGTTAATGAGTAGGCTCGAGGCATCACATGTTTTCCCGGGAAAACTAAGACAACTCCAACTCCGGAGGAGACCTTAGAACATCCAAGAGTACCTGCGGCATTAGCTGCTCGTGAAGCGCCGTCGAAGTACAAACGCCACACTTGTTGGTGCGAAGTTGCGTTGACTTCGTGGGTTTCATCAGGTAAATCATCGTATATCTCGGCAGCGTCCGTAATTAGATTAGCTGCCAAGAGATCACAGATGACCTGTCCTTTTACTGACTTCTGCTGTTTGAAGTGCAGATCGTATTGGGACAAGAGTAAAGCCCACTTCGCTAATCGCCAGCTCATGGAAGCCGGTTGAGTCATGAACACTCGGACCGGGTTAACTTTGGAGATGACGTAGATGGTTTGTCCAACCAAATAATGCCGCATCTTCTGGATGGCGAACACTAAGGCGAGGCATTCTCTCTCAATCATGGGATATCGAGATTCTGCGCCTACCATGGTTCGGCTTAAGTAGTATACCGCCTGCTCGTGACCGTTATCGTCATCTTGTGCAAGCAATGCACTTAATGAGTGGCTCGTCGCCTTGACATAAATCAAGAACGGTTTGCCCGATTTCGGTGCAACGAGTACGGGAGGTTTCGAGAGATATTCTTTGATACTCTCGAACGCCTTTTGACAAGCATCGTCCCATACGAATGACACGCCCTTCTTTGTGAGCCTGGAGAACGGTTGGCATTTCCCCGAAAGGTTTGAGATAAACCGACGGATATACGCCAATCGCCCTTGCAGTCCTCTGAGCTCCTTAAGGTTCCTCGGAGGTTGCAATTCATTGATCGCCTTCACTTTATCCGGATCAATGTGAATACCTTTGGTGGTGACGACGAATCCCAGGAATTTGTCGCTGGACATCCCGAGGAATGACTTGGTAGGATTCATCTTCAATTGATGAGCTCGCATTAGGTCGAACATGGTCTTCAAGTCTTTGATGTGATCTTTCTTATCACGACTTTTCACGACCAGATCGTCCACGTAGCATTCGACGGTCTTTCGGAGATGCTCTTGAAAGATCTTCGACATGGCTCGCTGATATGTGGCACCTGCATTCTTCAAGCCGAAGGGCATGACTGTGTAGCAGAATACGCCGAGAGGCGTTCTAAATGCAGTGTGCTTCTCATCCTCTGGATGCATCTTTATCTGGTTGTAACCAGAGAAACCATCCATAAAGGACATCCTCTCAAACCCGCACGTGTTGTCGATGATAACATCCGTGATGGGGAGAGGAAAGTCATCTTTTGGGCAAGCAGCATTGAGGTCCCTGAAGTCAATGCATATCCGGATCTTCCCGTTCTTCTTTAGGACCGGAACAATGTTGGCAAGCCATTCGGGATGTTGTTCCTCTCGGATAAATCCTGAATCGACGAGCTTTTTAACCTCAGCTTCGATCGCTTCCATCATTTGCGGACGAAACCGTCGTTGTTGTTGTTTGACTGGTTTGACCTCCGGCTTGATGTTGAGACGATGCACTGCTACGTTTGGGTCGAGACCTGGCATGTCTTCATAATTCCAGGCAAACACGTCGATGTACTCCCGGATAAGAGAAATCAACTCCTCCTTCTCCTCAGGTAGGAGGCTGTCACTAATGAATATCGGCTTTGGATTTTCTTCGCTGCCCATATTCACCTGAACGACTGGGTCTTCGGTAGGAGGCTCTCTTTGCTCGAACCGGTCGCCATACTGCATGCTTAAGTGATGAACCCACGGGTCTTCCCATGTTGGCATCTCGTCATCTTCTTCTATTGTCGTTGGATCAACCGTGACCATGTTCGACATTAGCTTCTTAAACACATCACCAAGACTAGCGTCGGAATCCCAACCCGAAGAGTCGGAAGAATATCCCTTCCTAGTCTTGTTAGCAATTTGGTCAATGATTTGCCAGCCACACTCATCATCTGATGAGACATAGCCTAGACCTCTTTTGTGGCGATAATAATTATCGGGTTTTCCCTTCGGTACATAGGCCATCCGGGGTGGAACCCGTGGACCTCGACCAAAGAAAAGACCCTCTCCGATCTTGAAGTCATACCCGTGCCTTTCCATCATGTTGCGCGCTTTCGCATCGTATTTGGATAGATGACGGGCTGGTTTATCATCGTCGTCTTCCTCTTCCAAGAAATGGTTGGGTATCGGAGATGCTCTTCCTTTGCCGTAGACGACCTCCTTTCCACCCCCAATCCCTGCGGGGATGATAAGCGTTGTTCCGCAAGGGTCGTGTACCTGCTTCTTTGTCAAACAAAATGATTGAAGAGGCATATACAAATCAGGGTTAGCATAGAGTTCGTTAGTGATATCATCGAGACCCGTCGAGTACTCTAAATCATCGTTTATTGATAGTTCTTCGGCAAGTTGCCAATTACAACTATCTTCCGATGATTCATCATCGTCAAGATTGATTACAATGGGTACAATGTCGTTTAAAACAAAACCGCCATCATAATCAAGCCCTGGTTCGGTATCAGCTTCATCTCCGCTGTCCGTTCCTTGGGCCGATGGTTCAGTATCGGATTCAGCGCCGTACAAAAGGGAATCGGTGAAATAATTCTCCAATCCCTTGAACGGTTGCTTATCCGCGACCACCGTCTTGACTTCATTATCTGTGCCCACATATTTGAAGCACTGATGCAGTGTTGACGGGACTATAAGGTTACCGTGGATCCAAGGCCGACCCAACAGCAAATTATAGGAAGTTTCCGCGTCAATCACATAGCATGTGACCTCCGACTTCAAATCCCCGATCTGGCACTTAATTCGGATCTTCCCCAAGGGCCTAGACCCGCTGGTGTTGAACCCGTAAATCGTCGTGCCAGTGGACGCTAATTTGCTAGTCGGGATTCCGAGATGATGCATCAATCGGAATGGCATGATGCTAACAGCGGAACCCGGATCGACTTGGATCCGGTTGACAACGCTGGAGCCAATGTGCCCGGTGAAATACAACGGCCTATCATGATTGGAGTTCCTTGTCTGCATGTCTTCTTTGGTGAAAGAGATGCAGGGGAAGTGATGTGCCGCCAGATTGCAATGCTGAGCTGATGACTCTGGTTCTTCGGAAGATGGCTTGATCCGAGTCAAGAAGACTTCGGAATCACCCAAGGCTTCTTGAAGTGCTTTCCGAGTATCCTTCGACAACCGCAACAACTCGTATAGAGTTATCCTGGCCGGGATGTTGGCCAATTGCGCCATAATGTCGAAATAGGGCTGAGAGCTTGCATTCCCTGGTTTGTCTCGTCCAATTGGATTATTGAATCGAGACGGCCTCGGGTTCTGAGCTTCTTGACATACAGGCTCTTTTCCCTTATCCTTCTGCGGGATTCTCTCCGTAGCCACCGCAGGTGTTGGGGGAATTGCTGAAATTCCCAACTCCGCTAATGTCTTGGAAGGTGGGGTTTTGGTACCCAACTGCTTGGTAGCGTCCGGATACTTGAAGTGATATTCGTTCCCACTTCGGGTTGCAAAAGCTTCTTGCTCGTCTTCAGAAAGCGGGAAAGTTGGAATTTTGTCATCATCCACCCCCGGTATAGCAGAGGCCCCATAACAGGATTTGCCCTTCCTCTTCGATTTCTTCTTGTTCTTTGTGGAAGAGGTCCCGGCCCACTGTTCATCTGCGATCAAGTCCGGATGAACCCACAAGACTTCGCCATTTGGGTCTGTGTGTGGCACAAGCCCTTTCTGGCGCTGCTGGTGTGGATCATCGTTCACTGTCTTCACTGCCGCTTTGATCACCGACTCGTGTTGGAACCAACTCGAGGGAACAGATCCAAAGCTAATGGATACGGTGTTTGCACCCACCTTCTTCTCTTTGGGCTGTTTCATAGTGATGACCCCAACATCGATCAGGGCCTGAATCTTGTCCTTGAGAGCGTAGCACACCTTGGTAGGATGGTGCACTGCTCGGTGGAATGCGCAGTATTTCGGATCGTTGACCCTCTTGGCATCTTCTTGATCCTGAATCGGCGGTAGCTTGATCTTGTTGTTCTCGACCAAATACTTGAAGATACTGGGGATTTCATCTTCTTTGAACGAGTAAACCTTTGGGAACCTCGGCTCCCCAACCTTTTGCTTCTGGGGCTGCTGTTGCCACCTGGGTTGTTGAGGCGCCCTCTGTTGTTGCTGCTGCGGCTGCTGTGGCTGCTGCGGCTGTTGCGGTTGTGCTTGCACTTCAAAGACTTGATTTGCGACCACCGCATTTGCATGCGCCTTCCCTTTACCCTTGGGGGTAAAATTTGGTTGCGGGGCATTGTTGGGAATTTGCCCTCTCTCCGCTTTCTTCCTCTTGAGGAATCGTTCAGCTCGCTCTCCACGCATCTTCAAATCCTTCCAGGTTTTAGATGACGCCATTCCCATGGCTTCAAGGATGTCGAGCGTCAAATTGTTGTGGCAAGTCTCGAGGATGAAATCCTCGCTGACTGGATCCCTGCAATTCATAGCTTTGTTCCGGAACCTCTTCACGAAGTTTTCAACCGTCTCGCCGTTCTTTTGCTTTTCATCGAACAGCGTGCCGATTGAAACCTCGGTGTCATCATCAAAGAAGTTTGTTAGGAACATGTCCTCCATGTCATCCCAGCCGTTGATGCTCCCAGGCTTGAGACGGCGGTACCAATCGAAGGCAGCTCCGCGAAGAGTGCCGACGAATGACCGCACCATGAGGGGCTCATTTCCGGAAATGATTCCTAAATGAGACTTGAAGTAGATTAAATGCTGGGTAGGGGAACCCTTCCCATCAAACGGCGTAAAGTTAATTAAATTAAACTTTGCCGGATATGGGATCGATTCCCACTCCCTCGGATATGGGCAGGGTATACCGGATCTTTTTACCTCCTGAGCATTCATCAATGCATTGATCTTGCTCTCCAGGTCTTTCATCTTCCTGTCCTCAATCGTCTCGGTCTTCGAGTGGTTTCTGGGAGAGGCGGCGTGGTCCTCTTTTGCATTATCTTCTGCGGGACCACCCCCAGTGTTGGTATTGATGGGAGGAATGTTGACATTATCCGCTTCCCGCTCATGCTCCTCTGGATTGCGTTGGCTCGGTTCTCCTTGGTGAACCGTCATCGCCGCGATCTGTTGGTCGTGCATCTCCCTCATCCGCTGCATGGCCATCTCCATTTCAAATTTGAAGCTCTCCTTCTGCTTGGCCAGGGCTTCTTCAAGTATCTTCGACACTTGTTCGGCGCTGATCATGAGCGATTCATAAGGTTGGCCTGCACTTGAAGTTGTGTCGTCGGATGCGACGGCGGAGCAGGTATCAGAATCAGCATCGGATTCCTCTTCTTCTAGGGAAAGTCCCTTGTGTACTCTTGGGTAATTGTTTCGTTTGATGGTTCCCGACCGTAACCATGTCATGCATCGGGAAGCCTCGGCAAGCTGATCCAAGTTGAGACGTGGTGTTGATCCCCCTCTGCCGGTCATGTTGACTGACACTTTCGAGTATTCATCCTCTCGGCGGAGCGATTTCTTCTTGTGGAAACGCTTCGGCTTGGAGAGTCTCTCGAACACCGAGATTCTTGTTGGGGTTTGAGCACAGCAACACTCGGACATCACTGCCTTGATAATGTTGGCACATGGGCAGTGGGACTCCATATCCTGCATGTACCTCTTTCGAGATTTTTCCACACCCCCAGCCCTGTAGTACAGCTCATCAGCTTGATAGCTGGAGCAGCCTACGGAGTGCTGGTGGATGTCCCTCGGTATAACACGCTCATCCTCAGACGAGTGTGTTTCCTTTTGGGAATGCAAAAATTGGTTAGATTTTTCAAGAGTGGCCCGTTCAATTTTACGCTTTTGAGAGCGTAGAAATCGAACGGGCTCTTTCAGCTCGACTCGCAATTCAGTGCGGTCGGAAATAGGGGCTTTCCCTTTGTCAATATTCTTGGGGGGATTGATTCCACCCCCAGCCTGGTTTTTAACTTGGGGACCTTTCAATGGTCCCAGCCGTTCTTTGACGGGTATTCTGCCTCGGTTCTCCGGTAAGGGACCGAGGCGACTTGTCAAAGGAACCTGGGATCTTGAATGATCCCCTTTTTTACCTGGCCCTGTTGAGGGTGCCAGTACAGGAGGAGTATGCTCTGATTTGGTTGAACTCTGGGCGATAATCTTGCCCTTCTTTGCTGGAAGTGTTGGTGTCGATTTAGGAACCCACACCAGCTTGTTTGTAGACGGTGTTTTGACCACCGTTTCTTGCTGCATCTCTTCCGCCTTCTTTAGGAGGAGCCGGGCATGTGCAAGTAGAGCACGGCGCTTCTTGATTCGCTCCTCGAGCGTGGAGCGGTTCCTCTTGACGCGGATCCACTCACTCGCTCCTGATTTGGAGGGGAAGTTGATTACCTGCCGCTGCTCTTGTCGCTGCCTCGACTTCAAGTCCTCTGCATAGCGCACTCCATCCTTTGACTCCTTGGCCTTGGCGAGCTGTTGAGCGAGACGTTGGCGACGTCTTTGAAGCGCTCTCTTTGATGGAGTTGGAGCAACATCACCTATCGCCTTTGTGGCGGTTGTGAGGGCCGGATCTACAGCCTTAACCACGCTGATCGACGCGGGGCTGTTGCGTGGTACGGGCATAGTGGCAGCGATGGCGGAGTCTCGGATTGAGGAGTTGGAGATCCCGCGAGCCCTTTTGGGAGATGAGTTCTTTCTACGCCGTTGCGGAGAGGCGGATCTGGAGGAGGAGGAGGAGAGGTACTCTTCGAACTTCTTCTGATCGAA